>JAYMFT010284027.1:0-10451 GCA_038088735.1 Panulirus argus | reverse complement strand
CTATATTTCAATTAGGGCCCGGCCTTGATGTGGACTTTTGTCCGTGACTGGAGCCTTCAACATAAAAAAAAAAAAGAGATAATGCGACAAAGAAAAAAATATGGAAAAAGAAAGACAACTCGTCATTACACGTCTAATCTAACCATGTCACGAAAACAAACACACACACACACACACATTACCAGGAACTGCCTCCAACTTCTGCAGAAGTCAGAGACGCTAAACGATTGATCCGTCAGTTCCTTCCGCCCGCAAGAAAACGGAAAGAAAAAAAAGAAAAACGCACCGAACACCGCCACGATTCTATGCCACAACACCTAGTTTTCTGTTCAATATGTCCAGTTATTCAGTTGTGATGAAAATCTTTAACAAACGTTTAGACGCAGATAAACAGACATGACTGGACAAAAGACATAAACGAACAGATATGACTGGCTACCTTGAACGTTTCGGACGAATACGAACAGACATGACTGGATAACTTGGACGTTTTAGACGCAGATAAACAGGCGTGATTGTAGAACGTGAGCGATTTGGACGCAGATGAATATTACATTATGGAAGACCTTTTACGATTTGGACTATGATAAAAAAAAGATATGACAACTTTAACTATGCGCGTTCAGGAGGCAGGCGAACAGACATGACTTGGAGAACTTGAACGTTTTGTTCACCGGAAGAGTCATTACAAATTCATACACAACCGCTGCAACAGACTCTAAAGAGGGAGGAACCTTGAGAATCCGGCTGCCCGTTGGGCTGAGTCGAGGGGCGGGCCGTCATACCCAAGGGGAGCGTTGTCGTGCTGAAGGGTCATATAGCTACTCAAAAGGAGCGATCCTACTAGCGTAAAGGTTCGTACCGACGCGTTCCACGGTCGTACTGTCGCGCCCAAGGAATCGTAACCACATGCAAAGAGTCGCTCCGCAAAGATAAAAAAAAAAAAGAAAAACGTACCGTCACACTTAAAAAAGGTCGTACGTCGTGTTCAAAGGGTGAAAGAGAGAAAGATGGAGAAGGAGGGGTTAAGCGTCCGACAGAGGGAACCACGAAACGACCGTACGCCACGAGGGGGAGAGGGGGAGCTGGTGGCTGGCTGCCACCCCCTCCTCTCTCGTCTTGCAGCAGAGCAAATGTCAAGCGCGGCGAAGTGATCAATAATCACTGCTTGAAGGTGATACAACAGCTTGACTTGACGGGACGAACCAGCCCCAGCTTCTGTGGTCACAGCCCTACGCCAAGCACAGTACTATACCACTTTAATCGATATCAACCCTTCCCCCCCCCCATAAGAGCACGACGGTACGACCGCTTTAGCGTGGCTGTGCGACACCCTCCGACCTACACAGAACGCGACGTTTATCCATTAAAACAAAGAAGCTACGATACTGAACACGTTGGTTCGATCAATCTGCCCTTGAACACAACGGTCTATCCCTAGATCAAGACGTTACAGCCTTGAGTTCAATGGTTCATTCATCCCCCCCCCCACACACACACACCCCTTGAACACGACGGTGCGACGCCTTGACAACGACACTGCAACCTTTAAGCACATTAGTCTGAACCTTGAAGACGAAGGACCGGACGGTTCGGTCCAAGAACACGACGCTTCTTCAACCTTCAGCAAGACGTTCCGAAACTTTAAACGCGACCCTGTGTACCCTTGAGCACGACGGTACGACCCTTTGCCAAGACGGTATCATGAGCCTTGAATACGACCCTTGGGTATGTAGGCCTGGCCTATGACTTGACCATCTAAGCGTCGTATCAAAATGCCGGGTCATCATAACCAAAGGTAGTACAGCCATGCCAAAAGAGGTTAATCACTGGCGTTTAATACAAAAAAATAATGTAAATAAAAGGCCTAAACCGAGAACAGGCAAACGAATGAGTATAAATCATGCACTAAGAGCCCTCATAAAATAAAGTCCCATGGTAGTGCGAGTTGCATGTCTGTACAAGATATTCATTACCAGAAAAGTCTAGAGAGAGAGAGAGAGAGAGAAAGAGAGAGAGAGAGAGAGAGAGAGAGAGAGAGAGAGAGAGAGAGAGAGAGAGAGAGAGAGCGTATGTGTGAGCATACGCACGCGCGAATGTGTGTGTGTGTACAGTGATGGAAGTCAAGTCTGAGGCGGTGGTAGTAGGAGTGGGGCATCTCCCCCCTTCCCTCCCCTCCACAGGGGAGTCTTTCTTGTTCGGTTAACTCAAGCCTCCAGTGGGGGTGGCCTCCCTGAGCTAAAAACGTGGACAGGAATTCCCTCCTGTCGCTACCCCACCACCCAGACACACTCCGGGACCCCAAGAATGACGTACACCACTCCCATATGAACATATACATACTATTCTATCTAGTTATCACCATCTGTCCATTCCCAATATAATGGGGGTGGAGCAGGTGTGTGTATATGTATGTATGTATGTAATATATATATATATATATATATATATATATATATATATATATACAGCCTCCGCAACATCACGCACAAACCATGCCCAGTGTGTTAAAATAGCACATGAATTTTTACTTATAAAAGTACTGCTTACTCTTCACTTACACACTTCGATTATTCAGGTATGACCAGTCTCTCTAAACATACAAACTCAAACACCCATACATAAAAAAACAATTTAAACCGCGAGGGGCTTGGATGTGCATGGTTCTCAATGGTTTCTGTAGTATATACACAGCATCTACATCTGTGGATGTGCCCTTCCTAATGCTAGGGCAGGTATAAGAGCATTCTCTTTTTTTTTTTTTGTCAGAAAATAAAGATCCAATATCAGCTTTCATTAGGTAATAAAAACTCCAACAATTCTTTTGTAAAAATAATTATTTTTTTCTTTTACTAGGTACTCGCTTCTAGTTTTCTGGACTCACTGGTTAATGAACGGTGATGGGCGAAATTGTTTTTTCTTTTTAAGAGGGAGGAGGGGGACACGTATTTAACAAAACCCATAAACAAAGTGGAAGCACCAACGCGGACAGAGCCCAGCGGTTTATAACAAGATAAGCCTCGCCAGACCCCCAACAAGCTGCCATCTAACCACCACATAACCCCATGTTTTGATGAAACGCCACCAAATGAATTCACCACATATCGAAAAACAAACACTTTTAGGATGTTAGTTAAAGGATATCCCCGCATTCTTATTTCTGATTAAAGTGATGAGGGGAAAAAAACTATGTGAACATACGTAAATATCCATAAACACACACAGCTTTCCAAAGGGAATGACTTAGTAGATATCTAAACTTAATACAGTGCAAGGGAAAAACCCTGAAGCATTTCGTCACATCGGACGCAAATGCAAGACAACATATCAGTAAGAGAGGAAAAATGCATTAAACGCAATGTCTACCATACAGTAGCTGAGAGGACCCATCTGGCGTGAGAGATTTAACACCACAGCCTCCGATGGAAAAGCGGTGGTAGAAGCACCAAGCGCTCCACACCCTTAAAAAAAATTCACAATCTACTCACACGTAAAAAAAAAAATACTTTTATATCTTTAGTGGTCGTAACTTCCAGCTGACTGACTCGACCAGTTCTGCCAGTGAGGTACTTATAAGAGATCCGACACCAAAACGTAACCCATAAAAAATGCGAACGTTAACATTCAAAAAGTGTCGTTCAATTAGGAGGAAAAATAAAAATCACCTCGACTTCTTCCAACCATCTAAAAATGACAAGGCAAAAGAGGACTAATCCTCGAAAATAAACCTTTATAATCAATCCACGTAGCAGGAAGCGTAAGCTTAAAAAAAAAAAAAATATTAACGATGCCGTCCGGGAGACAGAGGCGTTGAAGTCAAACAACACAGCATCTCTCATCTGCCCGAACATACACACCAAGCAAAAGAAGAGATTGACGCAGGCAGTAACAGAAACTTCTTTTCGTACCACAGCTGCGAATGTCTGGGATTCAAGGAAGGGGAGCCATCGGGGCAGAGCAGGGCAGGTGGTTTTATGGTTTCAATAAACAAGGATACTCATGGACCGGGATGAAGGCAGAGCAGTTGCCGTTTTACATAAGCTGGGGATAAATTCCACCTGATCCACGGTACTGAACATGTGCCTAAACCTACATACATCAACTTTTAAAATATGCGAGATTAACAGGATTACAAATACTGCAGCTTAAGACAGGAATGTAAGGATAAACATGACCACATAAAGTATAAATATCTAGGAACCGCGCGCAAACACCGCCACTAATACATACATACACACATTTCCTTTATCACTTTACGTCGCAGCCCACCAGCTATGGCGTGGGCAAAGATACTGTTACATAGGCACTCCGTACAAACTACTGAGAGTGTATATAGAGTCATACATATATGGGCAGCGTCCCAAGAAACTGGTTTAAACCAGATGACTACACCAGACAGACGCCAGCCAAAGCCATGCCATCGTGCGGGCGGGCCCCGGCTTACTGCACCACCCCTGTGTTCCCCCGGCGGCGGCCGCGGCCGCGGCGTGTGTCTGTCATGACGTCACTCCAACTCCATCCACCGCCCTGCCCTACATTCTCGCGAACTTAGTAACAAGCAAAAGAACTTTAGCAAGCAAAGGACTTCTTCCTTTGGGGGACGAAAGGAACATGTACTCTAAGCTTCCCGAAAAACGAATCAATTCTAAATATATATCCCAAATTCGAAAAAAGCATAGTGTGGCAAACGAATGATCCGATTCATAAACTTTGAGCAAGACAAATAGGTAATCAAACCCATACAAATAATTACACACACATACGAAAAACAGATAATTACATACAAGTAATCTCACACATGGTGAAATATTTACATTAAGAACAAACTAACTCTACAACTTAGTTAATCCAAACTATCACTTCCACTAAGTCACTACAAATATATACTAAACTTGAAAGATAAACTTAATTTCACACACACTAAGTTTACATTTGTGAATAGCCTTACTAATAAGTGCCCTAAAAATGTCACAACATATTAAATTTACGATCTACGAATAAATAACATTCAACGAAACTCGACTTCATTAATGTTTTTTTTTCTTAAATATTTACCATAACTTTACTTATAAAATGCCATGTCGTAAATGAAAGAGATGAAAAAAATTAAATCTAATTGAAAAGATTACTAGGAATTACACCAAGAGATTATATGACAGGACTGGAGACGGCTGGGGCTAGAAATGGGGCGGAGCCGCCGGTGCAGGCAAGCACACAACTCTTCATGGCGAGGCAGACTGACTGAGGCCGGCGGCTGCGGCGGCGGCGGCATTAACGACGTCGCCCGGCGTCGTCCGCCACATGCGGCAATACACTGCGGAAATTCTTCCCTCCCATGTGACTCGAGTTATGTCTGATTACTACATACCAGCCCCACATGCTCCGGCGTGGACGGGACATTCATTAAAGGCACTCGACAAACTTGGTTCTGTGGATCTCTTCATTAATATGAGTTAATTTATGAGAGGGGTTACATATACGAGAAGAGGGCAACATGTTTTCTGTATCCAAAAATTTTTTTTTTTGTTAATTCAATGTACTGATCTCGGCTCCCATCCTTACAGGAAAAAAGACGTCTTATTAAAAACCTTGGATATTACCAGATCAGAGTTTTGATCGTAGTCGACTATGCAAATCATTTATTATCAATACAGTCCACCACAAAAAAAAAATTGTCCAATATGGAAGGAATTCCTATCCAGAGTGGAATCAAAGACCCCGCCCATACTTTTTTTTTCTTGTAACATGAATGCATGAATTCTTAGGAGTCCGTATCTAATCTTCTATATAAGTGATTAAAACAAGGATTAAAAAATAGAAAATGGCAAAACTTAAACAAATTACAGCTACACAAACTTAAACTGCTTAAGAACAATGGAAAATCAGGCAACCAATACATAAAATATATAATCATCAAAAAACAATGGCAGGTGTTAATGTTTACGATTTAAAACCTATGGCATCATTTGGCTGCCACCGTACGCCAAGGACAGCATTAGTGAAATGAGTAAACGTTATCATCACGGCGTCATTCATCCCCTACTCACGTATGGTGTGTGCCAGCAAGGCTGCTGGCGGGGATCGGGTGCAAGCCAGGACTTAATACGTACCTGAAAGTAAAAACATATATTAGAGGTACATCATTCACCGTGTAAGTATAGGTAGCTATATATACACTCTAAGGTAAGACAATAGTTTACAATCTCTGAGGTCCTATCACTTGAACTTTCTTTACGTATTGACGTGACTTTGCCCTAAGCCTACATATACACCAAATCTACCCACTCGACTCTAATAAACGGTCCCGGCCGCGCAGGCCTACTTGTGAAGTCACGCGGCCCTGAACCCTACGTTTTCGTTAGCCTTGTGCCACCACGTTTTCTTTGTGTAGGCCCAATGACGTACCGTACAGGCTCCACCCACATGCAGATGGGTCGACTTGGTATGTATAGGCTTAGACTTCGCCATTACCAACCTCCATAACAATGACAAAAAGCGGTTGGCCCATCTCACAACCGGCCCGCTATGCCAGTCACTTACAACCGCTTCACCTCTAAAACGAAGGCTTAAACTCTACAATGGAGTTCCCCAAGGAGCAGTTCTTTCTCCATCCTTCTTCAACCCCTACCCACACGACTTCGCTAAAACCTCAGGCAAGCCTCAATTTGAAGGTCCTTTCGTATGCAGACGACTTCACAATCATACTGACACCACAGTGGCAACATCAAACTTGCAGCAACACATTTCACAATTGGAACTGGCTCACCAAGAACTGAAAGTCTCCTGAGTAATATTCAACCACCATTCTAACCATGGACAAACATGAACCCAGGTCACACCCTCCGGTCACCTTGAATGCACTATCACTCCAACGAAACAGAACACCAGCTACTCTAAGTAAACCATACGACACACATGGCATTCACTCCCCACGCCAATAACATCAACACAAAAGCAACACACACTAAATGTCCTCAGAACACTAGCTGGCACCAGATTTGGACAAGGAAAAGAATTCCTCAACATCCTCAAGAAACAGTTCGTGCACTCCACTGTAAAACATGCCTCAGCTAACTGGTCTTCCACCCCTCATTAAAACAAATATAACACAGCTCCAAGCCACACAAAAGAGTTCACTCGGAACAGTCACTTGCCTAAGCCAGTACCCTTTTCATTGACCTGCCCCTAGGGGGTTGTGAACACCTGATATTGGCTGTGGGCCATCTGCCCCGCGCTCAGGATTCGAACCCATGAGGGTCCGATCCCAGGAAAGGCCCTTGCTGACCACTACACCAAAGGGGCCCAAGTGTGTGTGTGTGTGTGTGTGTGTGTGTGTGTGTGTGTGTGTGTGAAAGCCAGCTAGTAATGTAAAAAGCAAGCACTTCCACCACTTACCAAATTATGATGATCATCCCAAAGGTAAAAACATATTTGCACGAGCTCCAGCGGCGCTGTCCCTAACGGAAAGCTGCGACCGTAACGATACACACATTGTACAGCCACCCGACTGAGCAGGTATCGGACTTAATTTAATTATGACACGTTTTCATTAGGTTAATGTGCGCAGCATCAAAAGCTACATAAATAACGGCGAATTTAGAGAGGTACTTCTCTTCACTGCTCGGCTCAACGCAACGGCAAATTTAATTCTATCTGGGACGCGTGCCTTTGTCCACTCCTCAAGCGCACGCGCTACGACGCCAGACCACAAAGATGTACGACTCAATCATGACGGTACGACCCTTGGCTATGAAGGTCTGGTCACGTCAAAAGCCGGTCTAGACTCTCCATCAAACCTCAGACCATGCAGCCTCTCACTGCAAATGTACGTCCCTTGCATATCAATGGCGCCCGTCATAAAACCACGACCATCGCATAGGTGAAACAAAATCATTCTTCATAAAACAGTAAAAACCCTTGTGGCTCTTGGGCATTATTATAGATAGCTCGAGACACATGTCATTACATTCAGCGAAACATTACCTTCAACGTCCGAGAACGCTCCCACAGAGCAGCAGGAGGTCAACAAGTTCGTCCTACACGAATTCACAATGGAGTAAACGGGTCATTTGGCACGTGTGTGTGTGTCATGACGCGGCGGAGCAACATATGTGAAGCGGCGCTCCAACCCAGCCAAACACCTGGAGACAACGCCCTCCTTCCTGTGGCGGCCGTCCATATGGCAACACACCGCCACAACTACAGACCTACGAAGCCACCAATAAAGGGCCTTGGGGAACCCCCTGTGCTCAAACTATTTACCGTTTTCTCCAAGTTCCTTGCCTCGAGCTTACGATAACACATATGGATGTTTTTTTTGGGGGGAAGTCATCTATTACTGAAAGCTTAATCTTGCGACCAAGATTCCTCTTCCATCTTGATGCCTTGCGGTCCGACCAAGAGCTTTTTGATAATGCTACGCGTTTCAATTCGCTAAGGGTAACATAGCTGGTTTGGTTCACCTTTACGGGTATTCGATTTCTTAAAAATGGTCTAGGAAGTTTTCCAATGGTGTTCCTCGCGTCTGTCGGTAGCAGGTTAATCAAAAGCACGTTCCTGCCACCTTATGTTATATTCCCTGTTTCCTACTTATCTGATGATAAGTAAATATGATCTGACCATTCTACAAACTATATCACTTATGTGAGGGATCGAGACGGATAATACAGTCGAAAAGAGAACCTGAAGAGTTTGTAGCAAGCACAAGAGGGCATGGAGATAGGGGCGTAACGAGTGTACAACTCTCTACCCACATATTGCCAACATACGTAATTACAAAGATGTAATCACATTATCTTCAACCCTAACTGAAATTAGACTGCATCCTACTTGCAAAATCGCATTCCGTTTGTTTCTTTGAAGGCAAGAAATATACTTTCTCCAAAACACCTCAATCATTTATCTTTTCTCTCTCTTTGCTGTTCTCTCTTGAGTCCTTTCTTTACGTTCATCTAAGGCCCGGCCATGGACAAAACTTCTGTCAGTGACTGGAGCCTTCAAATATAAAGAATGATATAGTTTTTGTCCGAACTAAATGCATTACTAAAGAACTTGCCAGTCTGCATCCCGCGAGGTATCTCGAGACTTCGCGACCTGAGAATGCAGTCGGAAGTCTTTAAATACACCAAACTCTTAACCTGAGGCAGCTGGAGAAGTCCCTGGTGTCTCCGGGTGCAGAAAACAGGATGAGGAGAACTCAGCGGGTTGGTTCACTCGCCTCAGGGAGCACTGTCCTCTCCGGTGCATGTGCAGCATGGAGTTGCCAAGTTCAACTTAAACGATAAGAAAAATATGAAAAAAAAAGTCTAATCTATTGAGGCGAAAGTAAAAAGAATCAAGCCTTCAATGGCATCACTGTGGACGCGGGGAGAGGGGATCCGCCCTCGCGGTGTCTGGCAGACTTCCTCCCTTCACAACAGCAATAACAATCTGAGGAGATAATAACACGGGTGGCCAAGGCTTACAACCATACAGGACAAGGTAATATACATCTGACTCTCTGACCAACTGCCTCCTTCAGTGGGTGCGTACAAGCGACGGAACTGATCACATTCGTCCCCCACAACTACAGTCTCTGCTGGAGTCTGGAGCGCTGTCACTGAGGCAAAACGCTGGAGGATCCAAGACCCACCTGAGTGTTCCCGAGTGCTATCTGTGGTGGGTACAGGCTGGCCTGATGATTCCATGTTGACTCCTCTGGGGAAGGGGACAAGTTGATTAGTACTGGTTAGCATAATGATTCTATGTTGACATTGTCACAATGAGGGGACAAGTGGGTTGGCTAATGACATTGTCTAGCCCTGTTGTTCCATGCTGACGTTACTACACGGGCCATCTGCTTACTATCTTGTGTGTGTGTGTGTGTGTTAAAGTACGAAAGATATCCAAACTTTCCCTTCGGTCGCTGTGGCTGACAAAATACAGGAAAGCATATGTTCGCGATATTCGTGTTCAGTTTGCAGACCTTCGCCACTCATATCAAAACCTGGGGAGGAGATAAAATATTAACAGCATCCGTTTCAGCTTCGTCCTGACGTTTAGCTGTGGTAGTTTTCCCAGTTTTCAAGTAAAATGGACCAGAACAAACCTAACACTTAATTCTCCTTTGGAGTCTGGAGATTTACGTTATTTCTGACGAAGTCTCGATCAGCTTATACGTTTTCCTCTCAGGTTTTCATAGCTCAAGTTTTTCTAATAGGGTAAGACTTATTATGCTTCAAACACGAATAAGTGGAAAATTAAAATCCTGACAGTGAATCGTCAAAATATATATATAGATAGATAGATAGATAGATAGATAGATAAATTGAAACAATGTGGTATACTGGGATCGACGTGTTGCCAATGGACTGAAGCAGGGTATGTGAAGCGTCCGGGGTAAACCATGGAAAGGTCAGTGGGGCCTGGATGTGGATAGGGAGCTGTGGTTTCGGTGCATTACACATGACAGC
>JAYMFT010284016.1:0-10451 GCA_038088735.1 Panulirus argus | reverse complement strand
AGCGTTAAGAACAGAGGACTGAGCCTTAGAGGGAAAATCCTCACTTGGCCCCTTCTCTGTTCTTTTTTGGAAAAGCATAAACTGGAGGGGAGGATTTCCAGCCCCCCACTCCCTCCCCTTTTAGTTGCCTTTTATGACACGCGGGGAATACGTGAGAAGTATTCTTTCTCCCCTATCCCCAGGGATAATATATATATATATATATATATATAATTCATACCATATTATTATAGGGCAGTTAGAAATGTTAGAAATTCTGATGAAACTGCTACTGTCATGATTCTGAAGGTTCTGCAATCATCTTTAAAATTCATATATGTTATATCACTAATTAGCTGTTTCACTTTTTCTCTAGTAAATGAAAAATTCAATGGAAGATTGACTATGCTTGAAAATAACTTGGGGTGTTTTACATGTTGGAAGTTAGTCAACTTTGTGTGACTTTCCTTTCTTCCGATCACATTTTAATGTTGAGAAATAAATCTTCTCTTGGGATTCTGTATTTAATATATTCACTTAAAGGAAAATACTTTGTGAGAATACTAGTAATATACAGAAAATATACTGTTCAAATCCTAATAAGTGTAGTTTTTACTTTTATTTTTATTTTGTGGTATGCGTAAACTCGTTTAGTTTTCTTTTCTTCTAATTCTATATCAGACAACCAAGTTGCTTCTGAAGTCTTAAATTATACAACAGTGGTAACAGTGTTAAAGTTTGTATTTTAGTTGTGTTACATGATAAATATTTTGATGATTCTGTAATGCACATATGTAAATTATACAAAAGTATTTACATATTTATATGACCTAATTCTTTCTATTCAGTTCATCATAGTATATTCAAAGCTGAAAAATTTATCTTGATTTGAACTAAAATTTATTAAAGAATTCGTCTTCAATTTTGATGTATTTACATATTTACATAGGATACTAAAGGCACATCAGTACTGACCAAAAATTTTATCCCTTGATATGCAAACTCATACCCTCCTAGTTTGGAAACTCCTGGTGGATATCCTAAAATCTGTATGGGAGTGCATGACATGTTCAGCTTGTGAATAAGAATTATGGTTTAATTTATTCATTACGTTTCCACCAAATTAATTTGTATCGTGGAATTTGAAACATCCAATTTGTATATGATGTAAGCATCTACTTAATTGTAAATATTAAGACCAAACTTGATAATAGAAAAAGGCATAAAGAAGGATTTCTGATCTAAATAACTGACAAATAACACTCTCAATAATATTAATAAAAAGTATTGTTACCCATTAAACTGTTCTGTTTAAACACTTGAAAACATCTTACTTTAGTGTTATCCATCTTATTATACCCTTGCAAAGAACTAACATTAAACTTTATTGCCCGCATTGAAGATACATTTCAACTACTGCAAGTAAAACTCTACTTGAACATGTGAATCAAAAGTACAGTGTAAGTGTATTTTATATATATAATAAGACCTTTTCATATGATATTTTTTTTATTAATCTAAAATAGGTAGATCATGACAAACTAATAGAACTATTCCAAAGGTAATTTTTTAGGGGAAAATAACTTAATTCTTGGGGAGAATATAACATTTTTCAAGTATATTGTATAAAATAACTATGCATGACAGCTCGAGAGTGGGTGTTCTCAAGTGAAACCATTGTTTGTTTGTTCCTATCAGTATCTCGCTAAAGGTAAGAGAGGCAATAGTTTGGACATATGGAGAGGAAGAGTGAAGAAAAACTAAATGACTTTTTAATGAGCTAATGATGCTCACATCAGAGAAGACCTATGAAAATGAACAATTAATTACCTTTACAAAATTCTCAAAAATCCATTTGTTCATCAGTTCCTCATTCTCTCAGAGTAGTGTGTGCATGTGTATGTGTGGTGGTTTGGAGGCCAGCCAAGACTCATCATGCAGTACCCATTGTTCTCCATCAAGCATGGCAAATATATTGTCATGGACTTCAAAAATTCACAAAAAAAAAAAAAATCCATTTAGTTATCAATTTTCTCTGTGATTGTTTAAATAGAATGCAAGATATTTCCCCAATTCTTTTGTATGCAATGTGTATGTGTGTGTGTTTGGTGGCTTGGAGACTGACCAAGATTCGTCACACAATATCTGCCAAGCTATCAAATGCACCATTCACATTGTTGTGTGGGAAGTGTCCTTACAGTGCTTTACAGGTATTTTTTTATATTTTTGTATTACTGTTATTCTCAGCACCCCTTAAATGGCAGAGGTCAGCAAAAAGCAAAACAATGAAAACCAAGAAAGAAACTTCAGCTTGTCAGTCTTCAGCTATTATGGCACAGACATTAAAATTTTTTTCAAAGATACTTTTTATTGCAGTCTAAAAACATGCTTCCTAGATAGAAATATTTGTGCGTTCTCTCCTTTAGCATTTGGTGATTTAGTGTATATAATATCATAGAATGATCACTTACAAAACAAATTTTGTTAAAAAACATGATTATTGACAAAATAATATCACAAAGTAAATAAGTACATGAACATATATGGTTAAGTTAGCGACACCAGCAGCCACCCCATCACCCTGGATATGGGTCTAGGGAGTCACACTGGGTTAGCTAAATTGTTAAGGATATCTACATATCAGAAATGTAGGAAGGAAGGGGAGTACCTTCAAGGTTTTGCCAGAACGGCTTCGCTAGCGCATGGCATTCACTGCTTGTCTTGCTTGTTTCACTTGACTGCAACTCCTCAACTTATTATTTCTTACATGTCATATAGTGCTAATTTTCTCAGCAGCTACTTTCTTGGCATAGTTGTCCATTTGAGCTTCACCCAGTAATTTTGTCCATAAGTCTAATCTCCTTTTGAGTGTTTTTTAGTCACTCCTTGTATGTTTCTTAGTTCTCCAAATATTGCATTAAATATATATTGGATATATGGAGAAAATGAATGAGGAAAGGTTGACAAGTAGGAAGTGGAGGGAACAAGGAGAACGGGCCATATTAGAAATGGAAGGATGGAGTGAAAAAGATTTTGAGCAGTGATGGCCCAAATATGCAGGAGAGCGAAAGACACAAACAAAATAGAATGAATTAGAATGATGTGATATACCAGGGTCAATGTGCTGTCAATTGACTGAACTAGAGCATGTGAAGAATCCTGGGTAAACCATGGAAAGTTCTGTGGGGCCTGGTTGTGGATAGGGAGCTGTGGTTTCAGTGCATTACACACGACAGCTAGAGAATGGATTGGGCTTTTCTTCGTCTGTTTATGGCAGTACCTTACTAATGCGGGAAACAATGATCAAGTATGAATAGGGAGCTGTGGTGTCAGTGCATTATACATGACAGCTAGAGACTAAATGTGAGCAAATGTGGCTGTTTTCGTCTGTCTCCTGGCTCTACCTTGCTGACGCAGTGGGTGGCGATGCTATTTCCTGTGGGGCAGGGTGGCATCAGGAATGGATGGGGGCGAGCAATTATGAATATGTACATGTGTATATGTGTATATGCATGTTTATGTATATGTATGTATATATGTATATGTTGGTATGTATATGTATGTACTGTGCATATGTGCATGTATGTATATATGTGTATGAGTGAATGGATCTTTCTTCGTCTGTTTCCTGGTGCTATATGGGTACCTTAAATTCCAGAATTTTTTTCTAGTGCTAATTATTGTTGCTTGAGATATAAGGCACCTTCACACACCAATAAAGTGTGCTTTCATCTTGTGCACCCAATGCATGCCTTGTGCAGATTTCATGCTGGTGATACAGCAATAGTGAGAAAGCATGGGAGACAAAACAAATGGCCCCAGAGCAGCACCAGCTGACACTGAAAATGCTGGCTGAATACCTAACACTTGCTGACAAATTGATTGAAAAGAAAATGATATTGACTTTAACCTGGAGTGCAATTTACAGGTTGGAAAGATAATATCACTTAGTTTTACTGTTTAAATGGAGGACTACAGAGAATAACAGCAGAGGGCAAAACATTCGATCCTAGCTCAGTTTTTAAGATCTCTTCCCTAACCTACATTATTACTAGCAGCTCTGCCACAGAAGCTTGTCCTGTAACTCTGGTGCTTTCCCATACCAGTACCCTTGTTAAGTCACTGATGCTTATTGATACGTATTCCACCAGAGTTGAGCAATATTCTTCTTCAGTCAACCTTCCTAATGACCTAGACATCTCTCCTCCACCATCCCCTTAAGAATTCTATTCATTACATTCTCCAACCATCCATCATACATTTTTGTATGGAAAAGTTACAACCTGCATTGATGAGTTGTGACAGTGCAAACAGTGAGACTATAGATGAATTGCTTGATGATTGTTTACTGACCTGAACTTTACTACATGTATAAACCATAGATTGTTCATATGCAGCATATTACTTGAATATAAAATCACGTGATGGATTTTTAGATTAGCAAAGTTATTTCAACTTTTCATTAAAATATTTGATATAATTGATAACCTGATTTCCAGTGGATATCACTGCTAAGGCTGTCAAGCTATTGTCTGTTGCAGTACAGTGTTATGCACAAAAAAAAATTAATTCTCTTAAAGCATGAAAAACATAGGTGTTAGTCGTCAGTCTTCATAAGCTTTACAGTTTCGGGGAATGCTGACTGTAAATGGGCAGTGTTTAGAACTTCCAATATGCCTGTGATATTTTCTGTGTTACACAAAACATCTGTTGTGGAGTAAACTTTGCTCAGTTCTAATTTTGTCTTTTTCAGGCATGGAAAACACCAGAATATATAGCCTAATAGAAGTGTGAATATAAAACACTAAGTGATTGGGCTAGACAAGCCATTGCCCGCTCCAGTTGTAGCCAAAGAGAATCTGAGGTACCATACAGTTTTGATATGGTATCATGCACTGGTGCAGGAAGTAATGCAGCTCCATTTGACTATCCTCTGCTGATTGCTATCTTTATGAAAAGGTGAAGTAAATTACTTGTTTCCCCTCCCCCCCTTTTTTTTTTTTTTACTAAAAACATCTATTATGTTCAAAAAGCAGTATTAGATAAGCAATTTATAGGCATGGGTTGGCACAATTTTTATCAGCTTTAGGTGCTGGCATTATAGATCTGCCAGCACATTGTTGGGGGGCAGTGCAGCTCAGCAGCTCCTATACACAAGCCACCACTGTTTACTTTATTCCATGAAGTTTTTATTGCTTGTTATAAGAAGTTGCATTATCAAATGCTCTTTAAATTTCATGTTTTGAAGAACTGGGATCTGGGTCTACAGGTCTGAAACATCCCAATTTTTCTCTTTGAAGCCATTATTTGCTTTAATCAATTCTGCTTTGAGCATCACTTTCCAGGTAATACATATGCTGTGAAGTTCTTCCCTTCTGAATAGTTGCTCTGATTATACAAAACATTCATTAGTCCTCATATGAAGTACTACCTGAGGGCTCTAGCTCTACATACTTCCTAGACAGACTTAAGTCTAAATCAGTCTGACTTATCAACTCTCTCAGTTTGATGTCAAAACTTGATCCAGTTGTTCTAAGCTGCAGTCTTGTTCTCACTGCCTTTTCTACATATAATGCTTTGGCTTTTGCTCCCTAGAATGGCTGTTTGTTTGTCCCTGCCATTTGCTAGACCACATAACACTCTGAAAACTACTGGATCAAATGATTATTGTTTGGCTGGCAACTCAAGAATGGGCTGTTGTGATGTCTGTTTCGGAACATGATGGTTTTGGTGTATTATACAAGTTAGCCAGATAGTGGATGTGAACAAGGGAGGCCATTTCTTTGTCCATTCCTTACTCTACTTCACTTACATGAAAATGGGCAACCATGAAAAGACAAAAAGAATATGAGAAGGTACTATAGGTGTATCCCGCAGACAGAAATGAGCAAAACTCTAAATAAGTATTGAAAACTGTATTATGAGCCATTTAAGGTGCCATAGCCATTTAAGCTCAGTATAGCATAGATATTTAAACCTAGGTGTAATGTTAGGCATTTCAGTCTTCGTGTGCCACTTAAACCCAGCATATGCCGAAAGAACCTTAGTATATCATCTTCATCTCGCACTTCTCTTCTCTGCCTCTGGAGACTGAGTCTTCTTCTAATGGTATATTCAAAATCACTCTTCCTGGTCTTCTGATATGTCCAGACATTTTGGTTGGTTGTCACTGTAATCTAAACCCAATCTTCCTGCCATGTACTTCTATGGAGAACTTAAGTTTGAGGATTTTTCCTTCTGGCTTATTAAAGCAGAGGTTCACATATGACATCTACACTTGCTTTTAATGAATAAGGGTACCACTGATTCTCTCAAATGTAGGCAGATAAACAAAGTATGGCATACGTAGTTAGTTCAAGGTTATCATTCTCAAGGTATGCACAGTTAGCATTCAGTGGTTAACAGGCATCATCCCCCCCCCCCCCCCCACCATTGAATTACTCATCCTCATGTCTCCTGCTGTATCCACCTGCGTAACCTTCTCATATTTCAGTTAGGGCACTTCCTTAATGTTGGCCCTAATCTGTGACTAAAGAGGGGGGGGGGATTCATGTGCTGTATAGAAAACATCATATTTGTTACCCTTCTTGGGAAAAGTGATCAAGTAATGGATGAATTTGATGGTTGCTGAAAATATAAAGAAATCAGAAAAGAACCCAAATGCTTTGAGGATATACATGGAAAGAAATTACGGAGTTGAACAACTTTAGGAACATCAGCTGGGACTCGGTATTCCACATTCATTCAAAAGTTTGAATCAGTATTATGAGAGGTTCTGTGATACATAATGAAAGATTATGCCAAAGGGAGCTAATGGTAATATACAGAGAGAGGAGGTCATAGAGGAAAGACATGGTTCCAATGATGTCAAAAGATACAGATGGACAGAAGCAAAGCAGCATTTGAAAGTTTAAGAAAAAGTAAGAAATCAATATAGTAGAATACAATAAAATTAAAAATGCCATCCTAAACTGTTCTATAAACTTCTTAAAATGTATCAGTTAAAAACAAACTGCCTGAAGGACTCTTAGGTAATGGTTGTCGAAGCAGAAAAGAAAATGTTTGGGAGCTTAATTTTCAGATCCAAAGTACTTGAGGCTCATAGAGAAGGACACAATACCATGGGATGAGGAAGAACTGGAAAGCATTAACAAGACAAATGTAGGTTTTTTAGGCTGAAATACCTTTTTTCCTTCTGAGGTGATGCATGTGCAAGCATTAGATAGATTTCTTGGAAATTTGAGCGAAGGTGCCATCAACCTATTAAATATTTACTAAAGAGGCAATGGTTTATGCTCAGCCTTTGTAAATGACTCAATAGTATTAGCAGCTACTACTGTTGTAACAGGTCCACTCCCAGCCAGTAAGCAACTGCCATAAGGCAGATGTCACCAGAATATCACAACCAACTTTTCAAAACTAAATTCATTTTGCAGAATGTGGGCATCAACCCAAGGTGTAAAAGAGAGAGAGAGAGAGGGAGGGAGAGAGACAGACAGACAGACAGAGAGAGGGAGGGAGGGAGGGAGAGAGAGAGAGAGAGGGAGGAGGAGGAGGAGGCCAGACATGGTGAGAATTAGGAAAATTTAATCATGGGACTACCTCAGGGAAAAACAGTTTCTCAATCTTCAGAGTATAAAATGTTCCATTGCAGTCTGTCCCACAAGCATAGGAGCATACCCACATGAAGGAGGAGGGTTACAGAAAAACCTTTCAATACAATTAACCCCAAGGCAATAACTTTAACAGTGAATGTGAGGAATTCTGTTACCCAATCTTCTCTGTAAGAGAAATCCTTAGAATCATGTATGTCCACAAAAAGGTCTATAGGGCCTGGTTGTGGATAGGGGGTTGTTTAATTTGTTATGGACGGGGTGATGAGGGAGGTAAATGCAAGAGAGGAGCAAGTATGTATGCTGTAGGGGTTGAGGTGGCATGGGAAGTAGTCAGTTTTTTGCTGATGAAACCGCACTGGTGACATGTTTGAATGAGAAACTTGCAGAAGTTGATGCTTTGAGTTTAGAAAAGTGTGTGAAAGTAGTAAGTTGAGAGCTAATGTGAATAAAAGCAAGGTTATTACATTTAGCAGGGCAGAGGGACATTTAAGTTGGGTTGTGGGTTTGAAAGGAAAAATTTGTGGGAAGTGAATTATTTTTGATACCTATGAGTGGATCTGGCAGTGAATGAAACCATAGAGCAAGTCATAGAGTTTGTGAGGGGGCAAAGGTTCTGGGAGCATTTAGGTCTGTGTTGAATGAGAGGGTATGTACAGGAGTTCCAACGATTTTATGTAGATGCAAGG
Organism: Panulirus argus; assembly: GCA_038088735.1. Lineage (NCBI taxonomy): Eukaryota > Metazoa > Arthropoda > Malacostraca > Decapoda > Palinuridae > Panulirus > Panulirus argus. Next base: position 2,170 of record JAYMFT010284016.1, on the reverse strand, counting down.
CATGGGCTATAGATAAGAAAGTGGAGGAAGAGGGTGGCTGTGTCAGAAATATAATGTTTGTGAACTATATGTGCAGTGTGAAGTGGTTTGATTGAGGAAGCAGTTAAGTAAAACCTCTGTTATCCAAACTGCTTGGGAAATCGGCTTTTTTGGATAGCATCTTTCCTGGTTATTTGAGGTTCTTCAAGTATATTGAATAATTCAAAAACTGTAATGTTTTGAAATATTTACAAAGAGGAAATATTAATATATGTAAGTAAATGCCTCAGTGTTCTGCTTGGTGATGCTGTAAATAGTTGTCATTCTGATGTTGAAATTCTTCATAAGTGCTGCTTAGGATTCACCCTAAGCCAGCCTCTTGCACAACTCCATCTTCTATTTTGAGGCTTAAAACATTCCTATTGTGCTTTGTGCAAGACATAAACAGCTGATGATGCTTGAAAGGGAACATTGCCCACAATAGTAATCTAGAGTGCACAAAATACACAAACGTGCAAAAGTAGCACACAACACTATGCCAGAAAGCACATGGGAGATGATAAACAGTGTGGAAAAGAAGGGGCAATGTGCTCTCAGCGAACTAAGGCATGTGAAACAGCCAGGGAAAACCACGGAAAGGTCTGTGATCTTGGACAGGGGCTGTGGTTTCAGTTCATTACAAATAACAGCGAGAGAATTGATTGAATGAATAAATGTAGCATTTGTTTATCTGTTCCTGGTTCTGCCTTGTTGATACAAACAAAAGTATATACAGTGCCTCACAATGAAGTTGGTGCAAGTGGGCCTGTGGCAATCATAATGATGTACCATACCCCACCTAAAATAAGTGTTGGTGTCTGCCAGTGAAGTTGGCAACCTCTAACGAGCAGTGGCAACTGTATGACATGCTGGAATACCTCATGAGCTTGCCTTAGTAGCAGTTTAGCTTTGTAGGAGACAGGAATGTTTTATTGTGCACCCCAATTATGCCCTAGATTGCTCAGTGATGTGCTGGTAAGGAGAGTACAGTGCTGCTTACATGAGGACCTTAAGTACTAGAGCTGCAGGCTGCGTCCCAAACCACTCATAACCCGTAGGCAACAGAAGAAAAGAGGCATTGTTTGCAAGAAACTTGTAGTGTTGGATACAGCTAAGTTCAGAATTGTCTTGTGGAGTGATGAGTCCACCTTTTCTGTGACAGGTGAGCCATGGCAAGCATGTGTGCAAGGGACCATGCTGTGATCCATTTGACCCCAAGTACACTGCAAGTTCCCTGCTCCATTTATGGTATGAATATGGGATTGTTTCAATTACCATGGTGTTGGGGACTTTGTAGAGTGGACATCAAAGAATGAAACTATGAACAGACATAGTTACTTTAGGCTACTGTGTGACTGTCTTTCAGATTCATTCAAGAAGAGTAAGGCTGAAGTGTTCATGCAGTCTGGGGTTCCTTGCCACACTGCAAAACTGGTCACTGATTGGCTTAAGGACTGTGTGGTGGAGTTTTCTGTGACTGGCCCATGAATTCACCACATTTGAATCCAAAATAAAACTTGTGGGTGCTTATGAAAGTAAAATTACGTAACAGGGATACTTCATTGTTACTTAAGCTGGAGGTCACCATTTGTGAAATGTGAGCAAAGATGGACTCTAAATGGCTTCAGAACCTTGATGATTCAGTTCCTGGTTATTTCCAGAAGTGTATAAAAAGGAAAGGGAAACCAGTAAGGTACCTCTTGTTGATGAATACAGTTTTCTTGGTTTTATTTCATGTTTATCCATGATGCTAGTGTCAGAGCTCCCTCATGCCAAATAAACAAGGGCATGTGAAATGTCTGGGGTAAACCATGGAAAGGTCTATGGGGCCTGGATGTGGATAAGGAGGTGTGGTTTCAGTGCATTACACATGACAGCTAGAGACTGAGTGTGAGTGAATGTGGCCTTTTTCATCTGTTTCCTGGTGCTACCTCGCTGATGCAGTGGATGGCGATGCTATATCCTGTGGGGTGGGGTGGCGTCAGAGATGGATGGAGGCAACCAAGTATGAATATGTACATATGTATATGTGTATATACATGTGTATATATATGTATGTATTGTGCATATATGTACATGTATGTATATATGTGTGTATGTGAGTGAATGGATCTTTCTTCGTCTGTTTCCTGGCGCTACCTCGCTAACGCGG
>JAYMFT010284005.1:0-10452 GCA_038088735.1 Panulirus argus | reverse complement strand
TATATATATATAATTTCTTGATTTATCTTATTTGCTTATCACTTTCAGTTGTATACAAGTGCAATCACCTGATGAAAGTACTCTCCCATGGGCAACTGTATGCTGGGCAAATAACTCAACTAAACCGAAATATGTTATTTGGAAAAACCAGTAATTGCCGACTGATTGTGGGTCCTGGTGAGAGAGTGTGACATTCTGAGTGTCAGCACCGGTTTAGGTGCTACCCCTCCATGTGATGGGTTCTCTAGCTGTGTTATGGAGCTTCCGAGATAAGGAAACGTTGGATGGGCACAGGAGAATTATTGCCAGCAGGTTCAGTATTGGCTGAATCAGGTAAGGAGGTCTGCTAGTAGCTTCAGTTGGCCACAGGCAGGTCACTACATCAGCCTCACTTAATACAAAGACTTATGTTGTATCATCTGTTAACCCTCATTTTGTAGTAGAGTTCTTCGCGGGTCTTCCTCAGCCGGAGAGAAAAAGCTGGACCCCCAGGAGTCCCCGGCAGGAGAATGAATCCCTTGTGCGTAGCTGCTGAAGACGTGTTCTTGTCTACCCAGAGCTCTGTGAACCCTACACTGTAGTCAGGAAATACTGCCACCGCGGCCCTTTTTATCCGTCACACACAACCCGCATCCCGCCAGCAGCTGCCTCTCCCCTTTGATTGTTCCCGGCCGGTAATTAGGGTAATTAGTCAATCGCCATCACGCCCTCGCTGTCCTCCCGGGAGCCACAACAATTGTACACCCGCAGGAAAGCGAGTAAGAAACTTACCTGGCGAGTGAGACTCCTACTGAGGAGTTTGGAGGGGGTTTTCTACGCTCAGCGTGAAGCCTTTTCTTTCTCTTTCGCTCGCCACCAGCAGCGCCTCCTACGCAGTCTTCATTCGGCACGGGAGGCCCTTTCACCCTCCTTCCTTACACATGTAGCCATCTAGTCTGTATGAGGACATTGCCATCTCGAGTAAGAGGGTCCGTGATATAATCAGAGTTCCAGAGTTAATGGGCGGTGCAGGCGTGGCTCCCGTTGTACACACACATCAGCTGGTCCAACCACCAAACGGCTGGCAGACCCCAAACATCCACACCTCCCCTCCGCCTGTAAGCAGCCTGGAACCGCCATGACTCAGTGTCAATATAGGAAAACTTGTGACTCCCTCGTCAGTGCAGGAGAACCTGGCGCTTCGATTTTTCTTTGACCCAGTGTCAAGCTGCGCGAATCCTCTCACTAGGGCACCAGGACACCAGCCAGTATCTATAAAAGACCGATAACCATCTGTTAATCACCGTCCGTTGTCCATCTTTCCATCCGATGCCTTGGTCGTGCTAACTGATGAAATCCAGAGATACAGAAATACAAATAAACAACATCCCATTGTCTGGAAATCAGTGAAGCACTGAAAATTCCCTCACCCCTCATTACTCGTGTCACCTCACAACATTCTCCAGTGTCCACACTGTAATACAGCCACGCCTAATAAGCGGCATCACAAAACGCGGGTAATACATGGGTGTGATAATGCATAGGCGTGAGGAATGAGTGGGCGTGGGGGCGGTAGTGTGTACGGCCATAGATTGCCTGTTGGCAGTGAACAGTGAGGGCAGTTGGAAGGCGAGGTTAATGACTGGAAACGACAGAGGTCCCGGGAAACCCAGAACACCATGACTGATCTACACAATTTTACCTTCACGTCCGAGAGTCGAGCCCGGACTGCCGAGAACAGTAGGTGATAAGTGATGTTCACTCCCAGGGTGCGCAATACATACACTGATCGGATGAAGTTACGTAAGTGCTCGCTTGCAAGCTGGTGGAATCTACTCTACTATTGCGAAAGGATGAACATACAGTAACTGCTTAGCAGCAGACTATTGTAAATGATGTACCAATATGGAGTTAGCTCTTGCTTCTACGAATATATTGCTAGGTCGGACAGATGGTCGGACGAGAAGAATGTGACACATTACTGACCTGTCATACTGTAATGATGCCTCACTTGTACAATGTGATGGTTATATTTCTGGAATGGAAGAGATAATGATTCCTCGCTCTTCAAGCGTTCCAATGGTTGTAATGATATGGTTTTTCAAGCTTTGATATAATGATTGTTTTATCAGAGTAAGGCCACACTCGGCTTGCTCTTCATTGTTATGGTAGTTTGAGAACTTTATGAGATGTTACAAACAACATATTAGTAGCAAAATAAGGGCTTGGAAACCGAGAATATGTCTGGAATGGTATAGGTTTATATCTTCAGGCGTTACTATACCACAAGTCCAGTCAGGGACAATATACAAGTTGTCCGAAATGTCTCGTTTTGTAGTCGAGAAATTATTTTCCTTATGAGGTTTTGCAACTTTTGTTACGTTTCGCTTCATGAGCTAAGCCAGTTACAAATGGTAATATTGTAATGTAGGCACCTTACCCTATCGAGGATAGGGTCCCTTTACTCTCAAGAATTTTTCTTTAAGACGTAGTGAAAGTGATATACAGAGGATGAGACCGAATGAGAAATCACACCACCTGAAGCTTTCTCAGATATCAAGGATCTTCATCATAGATGGTTGGGTTAGCCTTGGTTGGTTGGGCTTTGGACCTATCAAATGCTAGGGTCATTAAGGCTGTCACCGTCAAGGTATGTACATTCACGTACCGAAGAATCATTAACATCATCTTTAGCTGTTAATGATCATTCCAAGACCACATACTCTCGTATGGCTCTTGGTCATTACCACAGATTATCGCATCTGCATCGTAAGGATATTAACACTACTGGTATTGCAGTCCCAGGCATTATGGTAAGGGTATGTCTTTCGTAAGATATGAAGATAAGGTCGCTGGACAGAGATAGAGCTTAAGAATTTGGCTATATAAGACATGGAAACAGAACAACTGAAACTGGGTAGATTGATTAGCTGTGATGAAACAACAGCAAGAATGATGAAACTAAGACAGAACCAAGAAACTTTGTGACGCGGAAGGTAATCAGAAAAAAGTCAGACACTGAAGGAAGATAACAATAAATCAAGACGTAGAAACTATATAAATGAAATATGATAAAGAAAAACTGAAACATACTCTGAAGTATATAATTATCACCGACAAAGGAATGATAACGTCAACGCAGACATGATGGAAATAACAGTAATCAGAGTCAAGCGTTCTTGTGAGGCGACAGAACAAAGCCCCCAATCCAGCACGGGTGAGGGGACCAGTAATCGAATGCAGCGACTGACGGCGGGCTGACACACGGCTGACCACACGCCGTCATCACCGGCCGCTGGTGGTGGTCGGAGGTGCCAGTGATCCGGCGCACCAGCAGGAGCAGCAGGCGCAGGGAGGAAGTGCGAGGCGAATTCCTGATGGCAGCGGCAGCGCTAACGATGCTTCTGCTACTGTCCTGACGATGTTTTGGTGCTGGAAATGCTACTGGTTATGCTGATGCTACTGACCTGATGACGTTGTTATGTTGGTGATGATGCAGCTACTGTCCTTATGATGTTGTGATGTTGGTCCTACTGCCGCTATTGTCCTTATGATGTTGCGACGTTGGTGTTACTGCTGCTACTATTCCGATGATGTTGTGATGTTAATGTTACTGCTGAACTGTTGATGATGTTGGTATGTTGGTATACTTCTACTATTGGTCTGATGATGTTCTGTTAATGCTCGTTCTGGCAATACCGCTGCTACTGTCTTGATGATGTTGGTGACGCTACTGTTTCTGCTCTGATGATGTGACGCTGGAGCTGCTGCTACTGTCCTGATGATGATGTGCTGGTGATGCTGATGCGATGTTGTTGTTGCTGCTGCTGATGCTGTTTTTTCTTTGAATGTTGTACTATTCTTGATGCTGCCGGTTTTATAACGGTGTGATGTTGGTGATGCTTGTCCATATTTTCCGTTGCTGTGGTGCTGCTGTTGATGATGCTGTTTTAACGTCACTCTGGCACCTATGCTGCTGCTAACACTCATACATGCAGCCATGCTTATGCTGCCGACGTTTCTTATTATGCTGCTCTAGTCTTGGCGGGGGACAATATTGCCATTGGCCTTCAAAATGCTATGATGTTCACAATCCTTGTTGTGTGATGCTGTGATGCCGATGTTATTACTGCTGACTGTGGCGCAGCCTCAGAGCTACAGGGGTCCCCATAAAAGGGGTTGTAGGTTTATGTGAAATATAGAGAGCCCTATAGAAGACAGGAGGGATGGGGAGGAAGTCAGCATACCTCAGTCACGGCCATATGTGATGGCCAGAAACAGAGAGTTTGAGAAAAAGAATGAAGAGATTAACTGGGACTCCTGTGGTGCCTGTAGACCTGACTCTTGAAGGTAGAAAGATTTTAAGACGCGGGTAAGACAAAGGAAGAAAGAGATTTTCTTACATATGAATCTTATTGTGTCTGTTATACTGGAATGGCGTTAATTCTATTCATTTCACTTCATGGATAGTGTGAGCATGACTTTTATATTTCTGGGTACAGTTCGGAAAAGAATGTATGACTGTGTCCATGTTGATGATGGAATGGCAGGATGGTGCAAATTATCTCTAACCTTTGAATGTGTGAATTTTGATTTCTATAATTCATTCAGTAATGGATGGTTTGAGAACTAAGACTCACTTATAGGTGAAAATGAGGAAAATATCAAAATCAGAGTACATGTTAAGGGTGGCGCATTGGCAGAGCGGTGTATACAGTCTCTCTAAAGTACTTAAAGACATACGTATCACAATACTGACTCGGTGGTCAGTTGTGCTGTTATCAAGCTTGTCCAACTGCCGGGGGACACATCACTTTCAGAGACGTCATTTCAGAGATATTGAGGGAAAAGATGGAATTAAATATACGTGGGAAAGAAAGATATTACCTTAACAAATCAAATAATGTTGGCGACCCACCCAGGCAATGACGAGTCCGGTGCCTGAGCCACGTCCCCCAAATGCTGCTCTTTAACCCTCCGGCTGAGGTCGCGGAGTCGTGGGTGGTCGGGTATTAAATGCCCGAAGTTTGGAAATAATGTTTTCTTCTTTTTAACCAATTTCAGCAGAATTATGCCGGATAAAAGAGACTATTCATTCCCAACACAAAGAGCAATTGTGCGTGTGTGGGATGTCGTCTCCTCCATCGGTTTGAAAACAATTCCAGTTTTCTCTGTAATTGTCGCCGTTAAACCTCACAGGGGTGACTATGAAGGAGTCCTTTTATCCTATGATTTTTCTGGTAGACTCTTACGAGTTAAAGGTGGGGTGAGCATGGACTGCGGTGTGGGAACCAGGCCTGAGACTCCTGCCTGGTGTGCTCTAATTTGGTAGGTGGTCAGAGGTGCTCAATTTGTCATGGTATGGTAAACGCTGCTGCTTCGGGGCTAACTGAAGACTGAGGAGGGGGAAGTGGATCGCTTATATTACATAGTGTGTCATGTCATAACTGTCTTGGTATATTATAAGATGTGGTTCTCGATTACCTATTATGGATGTATATTACTACACACATTATGGGGTCTTTTATGTTGCACGGTATGGAGCGTGTGTATGATGGAGCGGATGTACTGCACTTTATACTGCATACAGTGTACATCGTGAAGAGTAGGTCTGTTATACCACATGCTCAATGTGAATCACACAGCTTGACGCAGCCTCTAGCAACGCAACATTCCCTAAGATTCAAGTCCACAGCTAACATTCTTTGCGCCTCCTTAATCACATAAAACATTTGCATTCTTTTTTTCTCCTTTGAAACATCTTTAAATCCTTCTCCTCTTTCTTCACTAGTCTGTGTATTTTCGACATATACTACTATCGCAAACAGCCCCGAAAGCACCCTATGGTCTGTTGCTGTGAGAATTCCTTTGTATTTACATGTGGTCGGGTTAGCAACCCGTTCCTGTTCCAGGGTCCATTCTCTCATCATTCTTATACAAAAGACAGACGGTTGCTGATCGTTAGCCACTGAATTTTGCTTAGCCGTGGACCCTCTGGTTGAAACACCACAACAGAAGATGCCACTGTCCATATGATGGGCGCAGGGACTTGGCCTTAAGAAATCTACATTTAGTGACGTGGTGAAAGTCCCAGTGGACCCTGAATCAAGCTGTGATGAATGCAGTAACGTAGGTGATTACGGCCTCATGCATCGGTGAGTCGTGCTGTGATGTATATATCTCTAGCAGGCCTTTTGGATGGGCACCTGGCACATCCTTAATCATCAAGATGCGGTGTCTTAGAATCTGTGCGGTCAGTGCTCAGGGACGCTGAACAGGCTGTGCCCATTACTGCTTTGGAGGAGTCATTGTTAACCTGTGGGCAGGTACAGCCAGCCATTCTTTGCCCCGGCCACTGTCCTGCCTTACTTGGTAGTATATGGGTATATACTGCACTGCTTGTGAGGTTGAAGCACTCATTCTGGGTTTACCTCATCTGCAACAGTGAGCAGTCTTACTGAAGTGAGTGAACACGAGAGGAGAGAGATGATCTTTGCCAAACGTGATATTCACCTGGACCAGCTGGCGTTTGCGGTATTCGAGTTGCAGTGAGTGACGTTGGTGTAAGAAATGACATTGGTAAAGTCCTGAGTGTCGAGTTAAGTTTTGGTTTCTACCGCTCTATTACTAGGTTTAGAAACAGTTGTTTCTTTTTTCTTAATTCTGTAAAGGTCGGGAAAGTGAGGTTTGTGGAAACCTAGAATTGATCGGGAGTGACTCCCTAACAATTAGACGAGGCGAACCATGAAGTGAAGTCCAGGACAACGAGCAGGTGAGCTTACAGAGAAACACAGACCTTGACCGAAGAGAGGCATGTAGTCGGATTATCTGACAATCTGAGGCTGCACAGGGAATTGTTTTTATGGTAAGAATCCACTTGACAGCTGGCCAGGAGGGGATTGCATGGGGAATCTCCAGGAAATCAGAGACCCACTTTGCTGTGACACTACAGTCTTCGTGCATACCTCATCCGAGGAAGTTCTCCGTTTCGCCTCAAACCGAGCTGTTGATGGGCGGTTCGTGTTGGACATTAATATACGAGTACCCTGAGCAGGTGCACTTGGCTGATTTTACAAGATGCAAGGTTTAACAGTTGACCCAATATACCTGGCAGGCGCTCCATCCCCATCAGAAATAGCAAGTGGTTTGTCCAAGAAAGGTTGGTAGGGGGCTGGAGTTAACAACACCTGATGGTGATGTTACACAAGGGCTGCATAGTCTTTCATTGCCATTTGGAGCGCGGGTATCGCTTCTGACTAGAAAATAGATCTAGTGCTACGTGGAAAGATAAAGGAGGCGCAACAGAAAGTTACGAGCTGCCGGGAAATCACACTGTTAGTGCGACTGGACAGCGTTAATGACAACGGGTCGAGACAACCAAGTATAATATCCCGTCCTCGAGAGTCTGGCCTCGTGACCTGAGTCAGTAGCTGACTGACTGTTCTATACCTTGTAGGATGTCGACGTGATCCCCGACAGAAGTGGCTTGTAGTGCACGCGGGTCTTCAGAAGGCTTTCACCTTCCAAGATCGTGAAACAATTTGAGAAATCCCTTTGCCTTCATGGAGACCATGCAAAGGTTGTTGACCTGATCTCTGGTTTATATTCCATCCCTGAGAGTGTTCAAGTACAGGGAGAGCATATTTGATTTACTCGCCACCAACCTCAGGGTTGCGGCAGACGGTGTGGAGTGGCAGTCGATGGTTCAGTAGGGAATTTATTCAGACGTTGTTTAAAATGCAGCGATGTTGGAGTTTCTGCAGGCTCTGAAGCTGACCCTTGAAGAATTGATCGAGGAAATGAAGCCTTCTACATACTGTGTTCTCATCCTAAAGGCCAGGTTCAGGCAATGTGACGAGTTATTAGATTACGTTCATTTACTTGCACACGCCTTTAGCGAGAACATCATCTCATTTGTTGTGCCGCCCACAGCAGTGATGGTTCCATACTGGAGTCAGCAGACGCCAGTATCTGAACCACGATTTCAAGAACGCACTTAACTGGAATATTTCACCGTCTTGTTGTTCAAATAAACAAACAAATAAAGGTTCATCACCACAAAATGCTGCTGCTTCTTGTCCTGTGCTACAGGTGCAAAACTTTGACATCGAACGCAGACTTACGACATCTAAACCCCTTTGGTAACAAGATTTCGGAAGACCATGTTAATATTTTCGTAGTAATTATACATGAAAGCAGATAAGTGCATTCTTTGAGGGACTGGTTGATGTCTAAATCGGGAGCGCCATCTGTGGCATAGTGGGAGTGACTTTAATCACAAAAGCAGATATTGCTCACAAGGTTTTTTCTGGAGAAAATAAGACCAGGGAAGCGAACAGATAGCATCCTGGGGCAGGAAACTAGATAGTGGTATAAAACGATGCACAGAATGTGAAAGGTGTCTAGGTATCAGAGGGTCTGTGATGCACCAAGACACTGTCAAGGTGTTTGCTCATATATATATATATATATATATATATATATATATATATATATATATATATATATATAAACATATAATTTCATACTTGTTCGCTGTTTCCTGCGTTAGCGAGATAGCTCCGAACAGACGAAAAAATGGCCTCATTCGCTCACATCCACTCTTTAGCTGTCAAGTGTAATGCAGAGATGCCGGACGTTACATGAACTAAGGTTAAAAAGATACAATATTTGAGAGAAAAGAAGAAAAGTCACGGACAGGTTTTAGAGAAAGTGGGAAATCTGTCTTTAAGAAATTGACGGGAAGAAGCTGTTGCGAGAGACAAAGAGGTAGGGTACTAAAGCTCAGCAGTTTAGGGAGAAAAGCAGACGTCACGACGGCCCACATTTGATACCTGGAGTAAACCTAAAGTAGTCTTTTGAGTTCTTCTAACACCATTGCCCGGGCTGGGCTCAGGCTGCTGGGTTGGGTCGTTGGTCAACAAGCTGTTGGTAGCCGCAGCCAGTAGACCCAAGTGGCCCCTACAGCCTGGCTGGTCTGGTACACTTTGTAAATACTTGTCCAGTGCACTCTTAAACTTCTCCACTGTGCATCCCATGGTGTTTCAGGTGATGGCAGTAAAGGTGCTGAAGAGCTCTGGACCTAGAATGTTTAAGGTGTTCTCTCTCCTGTGCACCTTTTGATGTCAGAAGTAATGTTGTACAAATCTTCCATGCCTGTCGTGCCGGTAGGACGTTATTTCCAAGTGTAAGGTGAGGACCATTCCTTCTCTGACTGTCCAGATATAGATGATGATACACCTCTCCCGCCTGCTCTCCTGGGCGTACAGCCTCAATGATTTCAGCTGCTTCTAGTATTTCAGTTTGTTCACCACGTTAATTCTAAAGGCCCTGAAAGAACTGTGAACACTTTCTAATTCTGAATAATTTTTTAGCCTTTTAGAGTTATATTAGAACACAGTAACAGTTAGTTCGTGAGAAATTTATGACTTTGAGAAGTATCATCATTGGTTTTCCTTCTCCTATGTTGAAAGTCCGCAAGATACATCTCATCAATCTTCTGGAGGAGGCAACTTTGTTTTCTTTTGTTCGCTGAAGGTTATTTCGTTGGACATTATTACTCCAATGCTTTCACATTCTTCAGCTGGTTTATGACAGCGTCAGTGTCCGTTTGGTATTCTGTATTGTTTTCGATATTTTCTCTTTCCCCAAAACGGAGGAGTTGAAATCTATCCTCACTGAAAAGCCTGTTGTTTTCGGTGGCCCAGTGGAAAGACTTCATTCAAGTCTCTTTGTAGCCTTTCAGCGTGCCTTTACTGATCTGGGGGTGTGGTTTGACAGCGTGCGCTTATGTCTTATACGACAATCAGTGTGTGTGAGTTATACTGAATAATGATTCTTGTTTATGCTGTACACTGTATACTCGGTGTAGGTGTGTCGTGCCAGCCACAGACTTTATGTCGACCGTGTTCCATCGTGTGGGAGTCTTGCGCCATATAGTACTGGACGTGCAGCTTTTATACACCCAGAAGCCACGACTGTTTACCACATAGTTGAACCCCATGAGCATGGCGGCGCGACACTTAGGCACGACGGGACGACCAATAAGCACGACGTTAAGGCCCTTTGAGTATGATGGTCTGGCCTTTGACCTGATCCTTAAGGGTCAGGTCAAAGGTGACGCAACCATGCCCATGGATAGCATCCTCGTGGTCAGGGTCGTAACGTCTTGCTTACGGGTCGTATCGTAAGGAATAAGTGCGCCTCAAGCATAAAGTATAAACAATAAAATAAATGAACAAAGGCAAGCGAATGACATGTCGAAACCAAAAGGAGGATGAAAACTTTGAAAAAAAAAAATGATAAAGGAACGGCGAATGATGCAACAAAAAGTAATGGAAAAATGATAATTGAACAAGCGGAGATAATAAGGAAACAGTAAAACAAAAAACTCTCGAGGAAAAGACGTAAGTACAATATATATATATATATATATATATATATTTTTTTTTTTCATACATATTCGCTGTTTCC
>JAYMFT010283994.1:0-10452 GCA_038088735.1 Panulirus argus | reverse complement strand
TGGTGTGAGATGGTTTGATCGAGTAAGTAATGTAAGGGTAAGAGAGATGTATGGTAATAAAAAGAGTGTGGTTGAAACAGTAGAAGAGGGTGTGATGAAATGGTTTGGACATTTGGAACAAATGAGTGAGGAAAGGTTGACAAAGAGGATATATGTTTCAGAGGTGGAGGAAACAAGAAGCGGGAGACCAAATTGGAGGTGAAAGGATGGAGTGAAAGGGATTTTAAGCGGTCGGGGTCTAAACATTCAGGAGGGTGAAAGGCGTGCACGGAATAGAGTGAAATGGAATGATGTGGTATACCAGGGTCGACGTGCTGTTAATGGGCTGAATCAGGCATGTGAAGCATTTAAGGTAAACCAAGGAAAGATCTGTTTTTCTACTTTCATACTTGTTCACTGTTTCCTGCATTAGCAAGTAATTCCCAGGAACAAAGAAAGAAATGGTTTCATTCACTCACATTGAAAATAGAGCCCTCTCTCCAAAACTGGGCCCCATAGACTTTTCCATGCTTCCCCTGACCATTTAATACATTACTTCGTGTTTCCCACATTGCTCCAACTGACTCTTCTATATATGTATGGAATAGAGTGAACTGGAACGACGTGGTATACTGAGGTCGACGTGCTGTCAATGGACTGAACCAGAGCATGTGAAACATCTGGGTAAACATGGAAAGGTCTGTGGGGCCTGGATGTGGATAGGAAGCTGTGGTTTCGGTACACTACACATGACAGCTAGAAATTGAGTGAGTGGATGTGGCCTTTTTTGTTTGTTTCCTGATGCTACCTTGCTGAAACATGGGGTGGTGATCCTGTTTCCTGTGGGATGGGGTGGCGCCGGGAACAGATGAAGGTGAGCAAATATGAATATGTGCATATGTGCATGTACATGTATGTATAATGTTGATGTTTATAAATATGTACGTATATTTGCATGCATGGATATACGTGTGTATATGAGTAGATGGGTCTTTCTTCATCTGTTTCCTGGTGCTACCTAGTTGATGCGGGAAATGCCTATCAAGTTTAATATTAATATTCATTTATCTATTAATCATACCTGAATGCTGTTTCCCACAACAGCAAGGTAGTGCCAGGAAATAGAAGAAGATAGAATTCTACCTCCTCATTCCCCACATGTTGTAGAAGGCTACAAAAGGGGGCATTAGGAGGTGCTGGAGACCCTCCCCTCCTTGTATTTCAATTTATAAAAGAGGAAACTGAAGAAGGAGTCAAGCAGGGGGTATTCATCTTCCTCAAAGGCTCACAATGGGGTGTCTGAATGTGTGTGGATGTAACCAAGATGAGAAGAGAGGAAAGATAGGTAGTATGTTTGAGGAGAGAAACCTGGATGTTCTGGCAGTGAGTGAAATGAAGCTCTAGGGTAAAGGGAAAGAATGGTTTGGTAACATATTGGGAGTTAAGTCTGGGGTTTGTGAGAAGACAAGAGCTAAGGAGGGAGTAGGACTAATCCTGAAGCAGTTGTAGGAGTGTGTGTAAGGTAATAAATTTTAGATTAATGTGGGTAAAATTGAAAGTATATGGCGAGAGATGGGGGATTACTGGTGCTTATGCATCTGGCCATGAGAAGCAAGATCATGTGAGGCAAGTGTTTTGGGAGTAGCTGAGTGAGTGTATCAGCAGTTTGGGTGCATGAGACTGGGTATTAGTGATGGGTGATTTAAATGCAAAGGTAAGTTATGTGGCAGCTGAGGGTATAATCAGTGTGCATGAGGTATTCAGCGTTATGAATGGAAATGGTGAAGAGCTTGAGTTGTGTGCTGAAAAAAGACTGGTGGCAGGGAATACCTGATTAAAAAAAAGAGATATATACACAAGTATGCTTATGTGAGTATGAGAGATGGTCAACAGACATCATTAGATTACATATTAACTGATGGGAGTGTAAAAGAGAGACTTTTGGATGTAAGTGAGCTGAGGGGGCAGCTGGTGGGATGTCTGATCATTATTTTGTGGAGGCGAGGGTGAAGATATGTAGAGGTTCTCGAAAAAGAGGAGACAAAGTCAGGGTCAAGAGAGTGGTGAGAGTAAGTAAGCTTAAAAATGAGATTTGTGTGAAGAAACACTAGGAAAGACTGAGAACAGAACTACAAAAGGTGAGAGCATATAAAGTAAGGGGAGTGGGTGAGGAATGGGAGGTATCTAAGGGAGCAGTGATGGCATGTGCAAGAGATGCAAGTGGCATGCAAAAGGTGAGAGGTGGGCAGATTAGAAAGAGTAGTGACTGTTAGGATGAAAAAGTACAGTTGCTAGAGAAAGAGAAAAGAGAGGCATTTGGGTGATACTTACAAGGAGGGAGTGCAAATGATTGGGAGATATATAAGAGAAAGCAGCAGGAGGTCAAGAGGAAGGTGCAGGTGTTGAAAAAGAGGGCACATGAGAGTTGGAGTGAGACAGTACCATTAAACTTTAGGGAGGATAAAAAGATGTTTTGGAAGGAGGTAAATAATGTGCAAAAGATAAGAACATTGGTGAAGGTGGCAATAGGGGAAGTGATAACAGATAATGATGAAGCAAGGAGATGGAGTGAGTATTTTGAAGGACTATTAAATGTGTTTGATGATAGAGTGCAGAGTGGCAAATGTAGGGTGTTTTGTTTAGGGTGGTATGCTAAGTGAGAGAGTCATGGAGAGTGGTTTGCTGAAGAGAGAAGAGGAGTTGGAAGCCTTGCAAAAGAAGAAAAGCAGCAAGGTGGTGGGAGTTGATGGTATTGCAGATGAATTTATTAAGAAAGGAAGTGACAGTGTTGTTGATTGGTTGGCAAGGATATTCTGTGTATGGATTATGGTAAAATGCCTGAGGATTGGTAGAATGCAAGTATAGTGCCACTGTATAAAGGTAAAGGGGATAAAGGTAAGTGTTTAAACAACAGAGGCATAAGCTTCTTGAGTATACTTGGTAAATTGTATGATAGAGTACTGAATGAGGGGGTGAAGGCATGTACAGAGCATCAGACTGGGGAGGAGCAGAGTGCATTCAGAAGTGATAGAGGATGTGTGGATCAGGTGTGTGAGAAATAATTAGAAAAACAGATGAGATTGTATGTGGCATTTATGGAACTGGAGAAGGCATATGACAGGGTTGATAGAGATGCTTATTGGAAGGTCTTAAGAATATATACTGTGGGAGGTAAGGTGCCAGAAGCAATGAGAAGTTTTTATCAAGGGTGTACGGAATGTGTACAAGTAGGAAGAGAGGAGAGTGAATGGATCCAAGTGAAGGTTGGAGTGCAGAAGGGGTGTGTGATGTCCCCATGGTTGTTTAATCTGTAAACAGATAGGGTGGTGATGGAGGTAAATGTAAGAGTCTTCAAGAGAGGGGTGAGTATGCAGTCTGCTGGGGACGAGAGGGCCTGTTGGCTGATTTGAGTGACAAACTGGAGAAGTTGGTGACTAAGCTTGGAAGAGTGAGTGAAAGGAGAAAGTTGAGACTAAATGTGAATAATAGCAAGGCTATTCAGTTCAGCAAGGTTGAGGGACAAGTTATTTGGGATGTAAATTTCAATGGAGAAATACTGGAGGAAATGAAATTTTTTTAGATATCTGGGAGTGGAAATGGCTGCGAATGGAAACATGGAAGCGGAGGTGAGTCAAAGGGTTGGGGAGGGGTCAAAGTTCTGGGAGCGATGAAGAATGTGTGGAAAGAGAGAATATTATCTCAGAGGGCAAAAATGGGTATGATTGAAGGGATAGTAGTTCCATCAATATTATATGGTTGCAAGGCATGGGCTATAGATAAGGCTGTGCAGAGGTGGGTGGTTGTGTTGGAAATGAAATGTTTGAGGACAATATGAGATGTGAGGTGGTTTGACTGAGTAGTAAAGAAAGGGCAAGAGAGATGTGTGGTGATAAAATGAAAGTGGCTGAGATAGCAGAAGAGGGTGTGTTAAAATGGTTTGGACATATGGAGAGAATGAGTAGGGAAAGGTTGACAAATAGGATATATGTGTTAGAAGTGGAGGGAACAAGAAGAACCAGGTGATCAAATTGGAGATGGAAGGATGAAGTATAAAGATTTTGAGCAGTTGGGGCCTGAACATGCAAGAGGGTGAAAGGCATGCACAAAATTGAGTAAATTGGAATGATGTGGTATACTGGGGTCAATGTACTGTCACTGGACTGACCCAGGACATGTGAAATGTCTAGGGAAAACTAAAGAAAGGTGTGTGTGTCCTAGATGTGATAGGGAGCTGTGGTTTCAGTGCATTACATATGACAGCTCATGTAGGGATGTGAGCAGGTGAACTTTCTTCGTCTGTTTCCTGGCGCTATCTTGCTGACGCAGGGAGTGGTGGTGCTTTTTCCAGTGGGAGGCAGGTTGGTACTGGGAATGGATGAAGGCAAGCAAGTACGAATATGCGCATGTGTACATATGTATATGTATGTGTATGCATATGTACATGTACAAATGTATACAACATATGCATATGTGTATATCTGAATATATATGTGTATGTGAGGGGATGTGTCTGTCTGTTTCCTGCTGCTACCTCACTGATGCCAGAAATGGCGATCAAGTATGAAATGTAACATGTATATATATATAAGAGCAAAAGGCATGTATATATAAGCTAAGGACATTGCTAACAACTTCTGTTGCTCTACCTTTCCCTCACTTTTATGTCCTTATGTTATTATAGCTGTCTCTCCCATAGACAAGGCAACTCTCTTTGATTCCTGTTTCTCCTCTGACCATAAATTGGATGACTCTACCCTTATTTTACCCCCTAATGCTCCTCTTAGTAATCCTATGCCCCTACCCATAACATCCTTTCAGATTGTCCGAAAAACACTTCACTCTCTGGACACAAACAAGGCTACGTCCAAAGTCTTTGAATCCTTCCTAAATTCCCATATCCTTAAACATCTTGAACCTCAAAGCCTTCTCTTAAATCACCAAAATGGCTTCCATATGGCAAGATCCACTGGTGATATTCTTTCCTATCTTACTAATTTCAGGTCATCATCCTTGAAAGATTTTGGGAAATTTTATGTAGTTGCCCTTGACATATCCAATGCTTTTGACTGGGTTTGCATCAGGGTCTCATCTCTAAGCTCCCCTCTTTTGGTTTCCACCCCTCGCTTTGCTCCCTCATGTATAGCTACATCTCTGTCTGATCCATCTCCATGGTTGTTGATGGATCAGCCTTGCCACCTTTCTCCATCAACAGCAGTGTCCCTATAGGTTCTGTCCTATCCTCTACACTTCTTCCCCTTTTTGTTAGATTCCCTCTCTTCCACAAATAACAAAATACATTAACACACTGATGACTCAACACTGCATTCCTCCACATCCTGAAATTCTGCTCCTTCTTCTCTTATGTGATCTGCATCTCAACTTGACACAATTTACTCAATAAACTCAGACTTGGAGAAGATATCTCAGGGGTAGATGAAGTCTGGTTAAGTTTAATGCCTCCAAAACCCAGTTTCTACCAATCTCTCTATCGAAAACTCCTCACAACTCTCATCTCTCCTTTGATGGTTCTGTAATTCCCTCTTGACTCAATGAACATACTTGATATCATTGCAACATCTACTCTTTCTTGGAAACTCCACATTACAGAAATAGCTAAACTGCCTCTAAGAAACTGAGAGTCCTGTTTAGATGATGTAATTTCTTTTCTTCCAGACAATTACTCCGTTTATACAAAAGACTGATTCATTCTTGTATAGAGTACTGCTCTTACATCTGAGGTAGTTCTAACTTTGCATCCTTACTTGACAGAGATGAGTCAAAAGCAATCTGACCTATATACTCTCCCGGGCAAACTTTTATTTAATCTTGACCCATTTGCCCTAGACCGCAATGTTGGTTCACTTTCCCTCTTCTATCGATATTACTTTGTTTTTTGCTCCCAAGAACTGGCTGCTTGTGTGCCCCCACCACCAGGGAGACCAAACAACACTCAACGAGATGCTGTCACATGATAACTGTGTGGCTGCTGGCAAATGGGTGGGCCATTTTGATAATTGCTTCTTTTCCTGTGCATCAGAGCTTTGGAACTCTATTCAGTCTCACGTATTTCCAAAGACAGGTTTTTCAGTTCCTCCAAAATTGGTTAATGCTTTCCCTTGTCATTTCTTATTCCCTCAAATAATCATATCTATATTTCCTCTTACAATTCTATCTATATCTCAATTATGGCTCAGCCTTGATGTGGACTTCTGTTTGTAACTGGAAACTCCAACATAAAAAAAAGGAAAAAAGTAGGAGAGGAGAGTGAGGAGTGAGAAGTGAGAAGTGAAGGCTGGCCTGCAGAATGAGTATGTGATGTCACCATGGCTGCTTAATCTGTTTATTGATAGGGTGGTGAGGGAGGTAAATGCAAAGCTACTACAGCAAGGGGTGAACATACAGTCTATAGGAGATGAGGGGCCTGGGGAGTGTATCATTTGTTGTCTGCTGATAACACAGCACTGTAGGCAGATATGAGTGAGAAACTGCAAAAGCTGGTGAGCAAGTCTGAGAAAGTGTGCGAATGGAGGAAGCTGAGAATAAATGTGAATGAAAGCAAGGTTAGTAGGTTTAGTAGAGAAGTGATACAGGTTGGCTGGGATGTGATACTGAATAGTGAAACTTTAGTACAAGTAAAGTGTTTTAGATACCTGGGAGTGGAAATGGCAGTGAGTGGAACCATGGAAGTAGATGTGTCATAAGGTGGGTGAGAGGGCAAAGCTTCTAGAAGTATTGAGGAATATGTGGAAAAAGAGGTTGTTATCTGGTAGGGTAAAAATGGGTGTGTTTCAAGGTATAGTAGTCCCAACAATGCTGAATGGATGCAAGATTTGTGAGACTGATAAGGATGTGTGGAGGAGGAGGGATGTAATGGTAATGAAATTTTTGATGTTAATATGTGGTGGGATATGGTTTGATCAAGTAAGTAATAAAACAGTAAGAGAGAGATGTGGTAATAAAAAGAGTGTGACTGAGAGAGCTAAAGATGTTGTGTTAAATAGTTTAAACATAAGGAGGAAATGGGTGAGGAGAGGCTGACAAAGAGTATACATAGGTCAGAAATATAGGGGAAAAGGAAATGATGGAGACCAGATCTTTCATGGAAGGATGGAGCAAAAAATATTTTGAATGGTCAGGGCCTCAACATGGAAGAGGGTGAAAGGCATGCACAAGATAGAGTGAACTGGAATGATGTGGCATACCGAGGGCAATGTGCTGTCAATGGAGTGAACCAAGGCATGCAATGCATCCAGCAGAAACCATGGAAAAGTCTGTGGAGTCTGGTTGTGGATTGTGTGCATTACTCGTGACAGCAAGAGAATCAGTGTGAGAAAATGTAGTCAAGTAAGAAATCCTTCTCCTTGAAGGCTTAGGCTTTGGTGTTTTAATGTGTCAATGTAACTAAGATGATAAAAAAGGAGAGGCATGTAGTATGTTTGGGAATATCTTTGAGGGAAAGTCAGGGGTTGGTGTGAAGGCAAGAGCTAAGGGATAGCATTAATGATCAAGCAGGAGTGGAAAAGTGTGATAAAGAGCAGGGCTCCAGACTGATATAAATAAAAATGAAAGTGGGCTGCAAGAGATAGGTGATTATTAATGCTTATGCACCTTGCCATGAGAAGATAGGTGATGACAGAGAAGTTTCTGGGAAGCAGCTAAGTGAGTGTATAAAAATTTGATGCAAGAGAATAGGTATCGGTAAATAGTGATTTAAATGCAAAGGTGAGCAATGTGCAGTTCAGGGTATAACTTGGGAGCATAGAGTATTCAGCAAAGTGAATGAAAATGGTGAACGGCTTGAGGAGCTGTGTCCTGAGAAAGGGCTGGTGATTGGGAATACCTACTTCAAAAAGAGAGATATAAAATGTGGATGCGCATGAAAGATGATAAGATAGTACTATTGGATTACATACTAAATGATAGATATGCAAAAGAGAGACTAGTAGATGTAAATGTGTTGAAAGGGGGAAACTGGTGAGAAGTCTGGCCATCACAGGGCTAAGGATCTGTAGGGGTTTCAAAAAAGAGAAAATGATATGAAAGAAAAGAGGGTGGTGAAATGAGGTGAGTTCAGAAAAAAAAAATTGGGTGCAGAATAGCAAAAGGTGAGAATAAACAAAGAAAGGAAAATGGGTGAGGATTAGAAGATATTAAGGAAATAGTGGCAGCATGTGCAAAAGTATGTGGCATGCAAAAGGTGGGGGATGTGCAGTTTCTAAATGGTAGTGACTGGTAGGATAACAAAGTAAAGTTACTAGTGAAAGAAAATAAGTGGAGTATGGGTTTTCATCACCTCTTCTTTCTTCACCAAACCACTGAACATGCCTCTCTCACACTGTGTACCTATGCAACCCAAACACACTACATCCCTACAACCACCAACCTATTATGAAACACGTTCAACAATCCTTCAAAATACTCACTCCATCTTCTACTCAATGCATGTCATCACTTCCCTATTTGCCCTTTTCACTAATGTTCCCATTTTTCTTTTCAAACTTCCAAAACATTTTATTCTCCATGAAGTTTACTGAAAATCATTTACCCAACTTTCATATGTCCTCTTTTTCAACCTATGCACCTTTCTCCTGACCTCCTGCCAGTTTCTCTTGTACATCTCCCCAACATTTGCACTCCTTCCCTGTAAGTACTACCTTGTGTAAGATGACATGTGGCAAGATGGCTGGAGTGGATGGTACAGCAGTTGAATTTCTTATGAAAGGGGTGACTGTATTGTTGACTGGTTAATTATGATTTTCAACACAAGTATGGATTATGATGAGGTGCCTGAGGATTAGTGGAATGCATGTATATTGCCACTGTATAAAGGCAAGGAGACTAAGGACAAAGGTGAGTGTGAACACTACAGAGGTACATGTATGTTGATTGTGGCTGGTAAGTTGTATGGAAGAGCGGTGATTGAAAGGGTACAGGTATGTTCACAGTATCAGACTGGGAAGGAATAGTGTGGTTTTAGAAGTGGTAGAGGAGGAATGGATCAGGTGTCTGCTTTATAGAATATGTCTAAGAATTACTTAAGAAAAACGGAAGGATTGATATGTAACACTTATGTATCTGGAGAAAACATTCTTTTATGTAGAAGGCTCCAGTCATGGACAAAAGTCTACATCAAGGCCAGGCCTTAATTGAGATACAAACAGAATTAAGAAATGGAAAAAGAAGAGAAGGGAAAGTATTTAAAAAATTTTGAGAAAGTGAAAGACCTGTCTTTTGAAATGTGTCAGGTCATAGTTACTGGGAAAGACATGAGAAGGTGTAGAGTTCCAAAGCTTTGATGTGTAGAGAAAGAAGCAGTTTTCAAAATGGTACACCCTTGAGTATGGCCACACAATAATCATGTGATGCAGCAGCTTGCCAAATATTGCATGGTCTAGCTAGTGGTGGGGGCATACAAGTAGACAGCTCTCGGGAGCAAAAACCAAAGTAATACCAATAGAAGAGGGAAAGTGAACCAACATTGTGGCGTAGGGGAAGGGAGTCAAATTTGAAGGTTAGCCTGGGAGAGTTTATAAGACGGACTGCTTTTTGACTCAACTCTATCAAGTAAGATACAGATCTAGAACCACCCTAAATGTGAAAGCAGTACTCCATACAAGGACAAACCAATCTCTTGTATAAACGAAGCAACTGTTCAGAAGAGAAGTTACGACATCTAAACAGGACATCCAATTTCTTAGAGGCACACTTAGCTATTCCCATAATGTGGGGTTTCCAAGAGAGAGTGAATGACAGTAATACCAAGTATATACACTGAGTCAAGAGGTGGAGTTACAGAACCATCATAGGAGAGACAAGAGCTGTGAGTAAAGAGATGGGTAAATTTTGGGTCTTGGAAGCATTAAACTTAACAAGATTTTGTATCTCTCACTGAGAAATCCTGTCCAAGTCTGAGTTTATTGAGGAAGCTGTGTCAAGACAAGATGCAGATCGAGTGACAGAAGTGGGAGTAGAATTGAAGGATGTGGATGAATGCAGTGTTGAGTCGTCAGCACATGAGTGCACTGGATTGTTTGTGGAGGAGAGGAAATCGTTGAAAAAACGGAGAAAAAGTGTGAGACAGTAGAGAACCTTGAGGGACACCGTTGCTGATGAAGAAAAGGGGGATGGCTGATCCATCAACAACCACAGAGATAGATCAGATGGAGAGGATGCTAGATATCAAGGAGCAAAGTGAGGGAGGGATGCCAAAAGAGGGGAGCTTTGAGATGAGACCCCAATGCCACACCCTGTCAAAAGCCTTAGATATGTCAAGGGCAACTACATATGACTCCCCCAAAATTTTTCAGGGATGATGACCAGACATTAGTAAGATAGGAAAGAATATCACTGGTGGATATCACTTTAAGGGAACCATACTGGTGATCAGAGAGAAGACTGTGATGTTCGAGGTGTTTAAGGATATGGGAGTTGAGGAGGGATTCAAAGACTTTGGAAATGGTAGATGTCAAAGCA
>JAYMFT010283983.1:0-10452 GCA_038088735.1 Panulirus argus | reverse complement strand
ATTTTCATCTCTCTCTCTCTCTCTCTCTCTCTCTCTCTCTCTCTCTCTATATATATATATATATATATGCACAGGGCATGTACACCCCCCCCCCTTTTTTTTTTTTTTTTTTTTTTTTTTTTGCCCCTAGTTCATTCTTTTAATTATGGCAAGTGTATGAATGTTGTCCTCACCTTAGGAATGTGGATTAAAGAGTTCTTAATCAGCAAAAAATTGAGAGTAGTTGCGAGTGGAACCATGTGTTACAAAGATGTGCTTTCACATTGACTGCAAAGATACCATTCTTTGCAGTCAGTGTGAAAGCTTCAATTCTTTTTGTAATTTTGATTTCAGATATTGTTTTGGATGTAAGGGAGAGTTTTGACAGATGTTCTGCAAATGATTTTAGAATAAATAAGACAGTGAGTACAGAAGGAGACTAAGAGAAATTAGAGAGAGACCTGGATACTGTTTATAGTTGGGGAGAGGAGAACCTAATGGTATTTAATGAGAAAAAAAAAGAACAAATAAGTCATGGAATGATTAACAATACATTGATGTCTTGTTACTAGGGCCCTGTGTAGCAAGAAATAAAAGAGTGAAGAAGATATCTGAGACTTAGGAGTTACTGCAAAGAAAAAGCTTGAATTTAAGAAGGAAAATGATAAGATAGTACTTTGAAGCTAGATAATGGGTATTAATATAATGAGAACTTTCCCAGAAAACAAAAAGCCAATGTAGCAGAACAGAATACTGCTTTGTTGTGTGGTCACCAGTGAAACAGACGGGAAAAAGACAGAAACTTTTCATAAGTAATATTGATGGTGTGGAGAATATGAATTACCCTACTATGAGAGACAGGTGACAAACTTTACTGTCTGGAAGAAGAGAGATACAGGATAGTATATGTGTGGTAGCAGATATAAGGCTTTTTATAAAGAGCAACTATTTGAATCTGAAAGCATCTGAACAAGGAAGGTGCAGAATTATCACATCAGGAGTATTACTGGGAACATATTAAAAGGTATCAGACAAAAAAATTTAAATTTTCCATAGAATAGCTTAAGATTATTTAATGCAGTATGAGGAGATGTAAGAAACATGTCTGGAGTGACCACTTAAACATTCAAAGAAAGATGAGGCACATTGCTGAAGTCAGTCCCTAATGAATCTCAAAAATGTAATTATTTGTCTCAGTGGTGGACAGGAACACTCGAATTCAACAAGCAAAACATTCTTGGAATGCAGTGTGCTGGCCCTGTCATTTTGGCAAAATCTTGGTGTCTGTACTCTTAGATATTGTACAGTATCTTAACCCCTTTATTGCAGAGTTTTTTCTTACCCCTAATTGGACCCTCTCAAGCAAATCTGTATTTCCCTTAAACTTAGTTAACCTAACTGGAGCCTTTTGCTTGTATTTTGTCATTCTTGTGCATGCAGGTTACTTCCATGACACCTCTATAATGGTACTAACAGTTGTGTCACAGCATGAAGTGGCATCTGATCTCATTCTCCACTGCCAGAGGTACAATCTCTGGGCAGGATCTTTGTCACATCATTTTGGCATTACTTTGAGATTTTGTGCATCATTCCTTGAAGCCTGCTTTGTTGAGGTATGTGGCATCCTTGTATAACATATGTCATTAAGTGCATCCATTATCTTCAAGCAGCATTCCGTAACACTTCTGCCCCCTATTTGCCAGTAAAACTGTTTGTAAATTATCTGTAAGTGATTTTTTTGTAGATTATGATTTTTCACAAGTTCAAATTTGTAACTGTCATTTGTTCATATGATAAGTATCTCATTCCTCTGTAAAAGTGATGCAAAGTGTTGTGGTGTTGATATATTTTAGGCTTTTATAACATAACACACCACATTTGTTTAACCCTGTTACAATGCCCTGCAACATGCCTGCATATGGCTCGTGTCTGGTCTTTACTGTAGATGAAGATGAATTTGCAGTGTGAATCAAACTCTGAGTGTGATATTACTGACCCTGTATCTGATGGCAGTGACTGTATGCCTGAGTCCATTTTGCAGGCTCCTGGTCACTCTGCTTAGAGGCATGGGGATCTTACAGGGGGGAAAAGCTGCAACCCACAGCATGACTTTCCTCCAGCTTTCTGTTCTACCCTGTCAGGGCCAAGTTGTGCACAGCAATTTCAATAGGTGCAATCATATATTCCTCCCCACACCATCACTGCTGCCCACCCCACTTAACCCAGTGTAACTCCCTCAAGCATTTAACATCATACCAAAAGGTAAAACTGGTATGAAATATAGTTTTACTGTATCAGTATAATACTACAAAGATTTTTTTTTTTAACATATTCGCCTTTTCCTGTGTTAGCGAGGTAGCGTTAAAACCAGAGAACTGAGCCTTAGAGGGAAAATCCTCACTTGGCCCCTTCTCTGTTACTTTTTTGGAAAAGCCGGAAATGGAGGGGAGGATTTCCAGCCCCCCGCTCCCTCCCCTTTTAGTCGCCTTTTACGAAACGCAGGGAATACGTGGGAAGTATTCTTTCTCCTCTATCCCCAGGGATAATTACAAAGATTATATTGTATAATTATAGAATCTTGTATAATAGTACCTAACATCTACATGTTTATATATTTGACTCCTGTTCCCAACTGGAACGCCCTTAAAGGAATGGCCAAGGCAATATGGTCTCCATAACTAATGAACTCCAGTGATGTTTCTTAGCCTTTAGTGCCTCACCCTTAACAGGCCACTGACAGAAGGCAACTCTGGTCCAGTGTTTGCAGAGGATCTTATCTAATGTTCCCAGTGATTACTTCTAATCAACGCTCCTGCCCTATGTCCGTACGTACTACTTCTACCTAATATTTCTACCTAATTCTCCTGCCTAAATGTTCCTGTCTACTGTTTCTATCTACTGCTCCTACCATTTTGCCAAAAGGTAGGGTTAGTGCATAGAGTACAATGCAGGAAGGTCTAGAGTTACAAAGAATGAGCTGTGTGAGTTAAGTGTTGTCTAGTGTTATGTATGACAAGGAGAGATTGTATATTTGTGGATAGAATTCTGGTAGTCCACATGTGAGTGTGGCAGAAAGAAAAGACAGCTTCCTGGGTCGAAGTAGTGCAACTTGACAACCACTGAAGTGGTGGTTCACAATGCAACTGTTACTAACTCTCCCAATACCTAGGCGGGTGGTACTGGTAATATACCTCCCTGATCGTTGGCTTCCTACCATGGTGATGGATGTTTTTCTACAACTGCTTACAACCAGACTGTACATGTTAACATAATTGTAAAACCACTATAATATACATAAATGCTTATGCTAACCATTGGAATGATAAGAAATCAGAAAATATATGAATATTGGTTAAAACTAAAAAGAGAGTGATTAACTTTGGAAAACTTCCTCGATATTCTGTTTTTTCAATTCATCAGCCTTTTTATAACCCATTTCCAGTTTCTAATTTCAACAATGTGATGCTTAGAAATGTTTGTCTATTTTGTTATATAACACGTATTGTGCTTACTTGGGTTTTTCCTCTTTGCGGTTTTATGTGAAAGAGCAACCAATTTTATATGGAACGTGAGAATGAAAAAATGAACAGGTTGCCAAAAATTCTGCCAAAAAAGGAAAAAAACAGCATGGCAATCACAAGGAAAACAGGTATTTCAGAATGAGGTGAAAGCTGAATGTGAGAAGACTTTCTACAGGTCCGATCTGCCAGGTCCCTAGCTTCAGTGACTGAAAAGGAATGGTTAATCATGGTTGGAAGAAGAGGTGATATATGCTTCTTTTCCTGAAAAATAGCCTTTGCTATAATCTTAGCAGAGACAGAAGCAACAACAGAGAAGAGACAATGACCTTTCCAGTAAAAGTCAGAAATAGTTATTTGCAAGTTAGTCCTGTCCGCATTATTAAAGTGCCAATATTCAGATTTAGAAGGGACGCTTAGAGGTGTGGTTGATAAAAAGACATTTACAAGAATGAGGTTAGATGAACCAACTGGGGTCAACATATTTTTAGCTATAGCACAAACGATTAGAGTTGAAGAGAAGATCTAGTGTCAGAAGTTGGTTGTGAGTAGGTTAGGTATTAACTTGCTCCAAATCTTTAACCCTCCCACCCCACACCACCATCTGTATGCAGTGCAGCAATGTTTGTTTGCCCTTGCTGGGTTAGTGCTGAACAATTGAAGAGTAGGTGTTCAGTGTCTTTTGTGTGGAAGTTGTATCTTGGACATGAGGGGTCTTGTGATATGTTGAATCAAAGTTTGTATAGTTGGATAGATGGAATGTGTCCTGAGCATAGGGTAGAAAGTGTAACTTGTTTAGTGTAAATATGTTTTGTCAATATTTTTGAAGGAAAAGTAGTCCCAACAATATTATATGGATTTGAGGCATGTGCTATAGATAAAGCTATGAGGAGATGGGTGGATGTGTTGAAAATAAAACATTTGAGGACAATATGTGGTGTGAGGTGGTTTGGTTGAGTAAGTAATGAAAAGGTTAGCAAGAGGTATGGTAATAAAAAGAGTGTGGTTGAGAGAGCTGAAAAGAATGTGCTGAAATGGTTTGGACATATGAAGAGAATGAGTGAGGAAAGGTTGACAAAGAGGAAATAAGTGTCAGAAGTGGAGGGAAGAAGATCAGGGAGACCAAATTGGAGTTGGAAGGATGATGTGTAAGTGAAGTGATTGGGGCCTGGACATGCAGGAGAATGAAATATGTTCACAGGTTAGGGTGAATTGGAATGATGTGGTATACTAGGGTCGAAATGCCGTCAGTGGACTGCACCAGGGTGTGTGAAGCGTCTGGGGTAAACCATGGAAAGGCCTGTGTGGCCTGCATTACGCATTACAGTTAGAGAATTATGTGTGAGTGGATGCGGCCTTTCTTCATCAGTTCCTGGTGATACCTCACTAACGCTGGAAACACCAAACAAATATAAAAAGAAAATGTTTTAATAGATATATGATCAGTGGGGAGGAAGGGGGTGGGGGGGAAATCTTCAGGACATGTTACTAAAGTATGTGATGGGATGAGTTTTTTATTTTGGCTTGGGTGGGGTTGTTCATGAAGTGGCTTGGGAGGGAGGGAGGGATTGTGTCTTGTTCCAAAGAATTTAAGTACCAATCATATTGATTGTTCGTGAAGTGGCTTGGGAGGGAGGAAGGGGTCATAACTTGTTCCAAAGAATTAAGTACCAGTCATATTGAGATGGGCTTGTATTGGAGGTGTTTTTATTTCTATGTGTAGATTTTGAATGTTTTTGGTTGCTATGCAAATGGTAATTGTTGTGAGTGCTCTGTTTTGTAAGCTTTGTAGTTTTGCTACATATACTTTTGAAAGATGGATAACTAGGCAGATGAGGCATAGTTTAGGATGGAGCAGATGAATTATCTGTAGAGGATGCTGAGGGTTTCATTTTCTTGTCCATATCTGGTGCTGGTAAGTATTCTTAGGCTGTTTGGTTTGTTTATGGCCTTGTGTTGATGTGTGTAGTGTGGGAGTGAACGTTGTGTGTTTTGTGTGACACTAGATCTGGTTGGAATTATGTTAAGTGTGTGTGGTTGATCATACAGTGTTATAGGAAGGAGGATTTTGGATTCATGTCCATCAAGAGCAAAGAGGATGACTGTAGATATCTCTAGGATTACAGATATTCTGTTTTGAGTGAGCCACTGCCCCAACTGCTGTTGTTTGTTGTCACATGCAACATGGAATTGTGATGTCATCTGCATTAGAGAAGGCTTTCATGTTGTGATATATGGGGATGAAGGAAAGTTATTTAGGAAGAGACTGAAGGGGGGTTTTTGGAAAGAAATGCTCCCAAGAGTATTCACAGATGTATGCATAAGAAAGGTTCCCTTCAGCAGAAAACCACTGTTAGTAATTCACAGTGCACTGTCTGCCAGATGTCAGGTTCCTTCTTCTAGACCTTGGCCAATCAGTTATATACATGGATTTCACTGTCCAAAGCTTTTGTTATGGTTTATGAAATAGGCCTCATTCCTCCATATGAAATAGAACAACATAGATTTTATATGATGTGCATGTTAATCAGGAGCTTTATAGATTTTATTAGTTTAACCTGCCTCCTTTTGTGTTTACAGAGGGAAGACTTGTTTTTGGAATGCAAAGCTTGGTACAATTATAGATGCTGTACAAACTCACAAAGCAGATGTCTTGTGCCTAGTTGTGTGTCCAGACCAGAAGGCTGTTTATGTGGCTGGTAAGTTAATGAACATACTGTATATGTGTAAATGCCATGGAGATATGTTGTGAATATTGTACAATAATTTTTTTTTTTTTCCATAAAATGAAATGATTTTTTAAGCATAGCTAGGTTGATGGATAGAAGATAGCTTGATGTGATGAATTCTACAGACTACAGGAGCTTCTTATTTTGCAACAAAACATATAATGAATTAAGATTTTTGTATGTAGTGATATAGAGTTTTACTCGACAGGTATAGATCCAGTTATTGTGCAGGTAAACCATGTCCAGACAGGGACCAAAAGGGGGAAGAAAAAAGAGTGCTGGGTGAAGTCCATTCAGCGCTCAGTACACACACATGATGTACGAGCCCTGGCTCTTACAAATAATGACATACTTTATTCTGGGGGTAAGTTCTTACACCATAAATTGTACCCATCATTAATAATATTTTATGATTAGGATTGCAAGACTCCAAAAATTATCTTATCAGTATTCCCAAGGAGCAGTTGGAAATTTTTAAGCGCTTCTCTGATTGCTGGAAGATTTATTTACATTTCACAGTCAAGTATATATTAGTGTACCTTGATAAGAGTAGTCATAGGTGTGGTTGATGTGGAAGTAGGAAGAGGTATTCATCATGTGTATGCGACTTGATTGCCAGTGCCAAGATTAAATGTTATGGCTGGAATAGATAATTGGAAATGTATGTTCATAACCCTCTTTCTCATTTTCCATCCTACAAAGGTTAGATTCATTTCTTCATTTTCAAACTCCAGAATTTCTATAGTTTTCTGTTGCTTGATATGGAAGAACATGTATGAAGTACCAGACCTTGTGCTTTCTACCAAGCAAGTCAAGTGTCCCTAAAATTTTGGTAGTATCCAAATTCTAGAATTCAGCATGTTCATGCAATTACATCTTTCTTAGCTGTTAAGTCACTATATTATTAACTTTTGATTTATCTTAGTTTCAGAATGATATGGCATATGTCAGCTGATGCTGGCAGTCGAATGGATGATGTAACATGGTGGATGCATTTTGTGTATGTCTGAGAAAGTGTATGGAGATGGATAGGGTACAAACTGGATGAGTGAAGATATAGGCAAGTGGAGTTCACTTACACCTTCACTTACATATCTGTTTGTCTGAATAGATATGTCCTTTTTCTATTCTTTGATTTGATTAACTTTTTGATAGATATTTTGCTTTACAGTGGAAGTTTTATAATGTAAAGATGAATAACTTTACTATGATCATGACAGGCAACCACAGACTTATGTTTATAACCAGTTTCTGTGTCAAGCAGTAAAGACCTCATAAAACAGATGTCATACTGCAAGACATAGTTATCAGCCAGTCTAGGAATATTTTCTTGCTCAAGAAATGGGTTGACTAGAATCTACCAAGTCAGCTATAGATGAGCTTGTCTAACTATCCATTCACATGCAGTGTATGTTTGCATGCTTATATGCAGCATGCATTGAAGTAGCTCTCTTGTAATAAAAAGCTGCAGAATCCCCAAGGTGTTTTTGATATCAGTACTATAATTCCATGATCACTGGTGAAAGGCAAAACATTAAGATTTGCATTATTTCAACACTACTCACCTTCTCTGTTGGGTAAGGTAATTCTGTTTCTGATTCACATTCAAATGTCCTGGCCTTGGCAGACATGTCATTGCTGCTATTAGTAGATCAACCATATGAGTCATCCTCCTCATGTGCAGTAGTAATGTAGGAATATGTTTCCATTTCAGAATCACATTCATCCATCACCCCATCAAGGTCATCCAACATACTCTGTATAACTTCAGCATCTTCATCCAAATGGATGGCTGTGTAATTTTTGGTAAAATCGTCCATCATTCACTCCTCATGACAGATGGTTCTTACCCTTAGAATCAACAGCTGTTTTTTTACACTTTGTGAACGTTTGTACATCCAGCATAGATGCTTTAGTGTTATCAGCCATTGTTCTAATATTTATTGCCAGTGGAGATGCTTTAGTGTTATCAGCCAGTGGTCTGATATCCATTGGCATATAAACAGCTTTCACAATGTAGCACAAGTAATGTTACAAAGGTAGTTGTACTAAGAATTGGTTAAAAAAATTGTACAGACAGAGACTCCAAAGTTACATCCATAAGGTGCCTGTGCTGTGGATGAACTGAGACAGAGAGACAGATGTCTCTGTTGTATGATAAGGGGTCTAGCCACCAGTGATGTGAATGACACACATGAAAGCCAGTGGTACACAATAAAGCCTACAATAAACTCACATACTGACTTCATACATGCACATCGTATATGAAAACCCCAAGAAGGTAAATTTAAAGGTATGCCAGTTGTGTATAATAACCCTGAGAGAGTTAATAGAACCAAATTTGAGGACTGACAGGGACTAGTAATAGAGAGCAGTCAAGTGGGCCACCCAGAGAGAAGGATCAGGTGGAGTCAGAGAGAAGAATCAAGTGAGACTCTTCACAGAGGAGTGCAGTAGAACCTGTTTGAGGGAATGTAATGGTTCTGATTAAGGAAATAGCCTGGGTTGGGGGTTGTGAATCTAGTTAGTATTGAGGGATACTTAGCCTGGGTTGGGGGCTGTGAATCTAGTTAGTATTGAGGGATACTTTTAAGTAAATAATGGATAATTTTATTAGGGAAGCATAAGAAAATTGTGACAAGTTGTATGAAGTGCACAGATTGACCCCTTGTACTGCAGGCCCTGACTTTCTCAACTTCACATTTTGCAGTGTGTCTTAGCTTTTGTCCACGTAATATTCTAAATTTAATGCTTTTACGATTGTGCCAGTATCATTGGCATGATGACAGATAGTTGATAGAGGCTATGAACCATGCTCAAGTGATAGAAAATGAAAGGCATAAGGGATTAGTTACCCTCTAGATGACAGATGGAGGAGTTAACACCCTGCTACCACATTAGGGATTAATCTCCAGTGGAGTTTACATGAAGTACTACGCTCAAAATTTCATGCATTTCCTCATTTTCTTCCTCTCCCTCATCCTTCTCCACCTTTCCCTCCTTTGACTCCTCTCTCCCTCCTTTCTTTCCTTTACCTTTTCCTTTCCCTCTTCCTCCTGCATACCCTCTTCCATCTCCTTTCCTGCATCCTCCTCCTTTTCCTCCTTACCCTCTTCCTTCTCCTCTTCCTGGGGTGATGGAGTGGGTAATGTTATGGGAAGCAGTCATTGTCCCATGAAAACTTAATACATCGACAGAAATACTGCGCCTCAGTCATGGTGTAGAACTCTGCCCAACATTGAGCCATCATAATGAAAGGGAGCATGGAAAGTGTTAACCCGCACTGAGTAAGTGCTTTCTCAGATGCTAATAGAAATCTGCCTGTGGTAGAGACATTGTTTTTCATCATTTTTTTTATAAAGAGGTGCTAGTTGTTCATATACTGTCAGTATATTTATATCTTGGCACAATGGAGAATTGAGTCTAAATTACAAATTACTTCTGTCATGATTTATATATCTGTTTTCCTCATAAAGATGAGAAAGGAGGTAATATTAACAAAAATTATTTTCATGTTATTCTGAATTTCAACAGGTGTGGACACACTCCTTGCCCTGACTTACTACCCTCCAAAGACTGTGTTCAAATTTCCAGCTCAACTTTATGTGAGTTATTGACAAGAACTTTTGTTAAACTGCATGTATTATTACCTATCTAAAGACTATGCTGTTTTTTGTTTACACTATTTGTATTAGGGAAGAGCAGTGTGGATTCAGGATTGGTAGAGGAGAATTTGTGTGAGAAATACTTGAAGACAGAGAGATTTGTATGTGGCATTTATGGATCTAGGAAAACCATACTCTAGGGTTGATAGAGTTGCATTATGGAATTTGCTGTGAATATATATGGTGTAAAAGATCCCTTTGTGTCATAGAATGCGACTAAAGGGGATGGGAGGGGGGATGGAAATCCACCCCTCCTGTTTTACTTTCCCAAAAGAACAGAGAAAGAGGCCAAATGAGGATTTTTTTCCTCTAAGGCTCGGTCATCTGTTCTTGAAGTTACCATGCAAATGCAGGTAATGACCAATATATATGAAAAAAAAATTAATATTAATATTAATATAAATATATATTACACATGACAGCTAGAGACTGAGTGTGAGCGAATGTGGCCATTTCATCTGTCTCCTGTCCCTACCTCGCCGGTGCGGGGGTTGGCAATGCTATTTTCCTGGGGGGCGGGGTGGCATCAGGAGTGGATGGGGGCGAGCAAGTCTAAATATG
>JAYMFT010283972.1:0-10452 GCA_038088735.1 Panulirus argus | reverse complement strand
CTTTCCCCTTTCGTCCCCCCCCCCCTGTAAATTTGCTGTGGAACCGGAATGTTTGTATTCTCCCTCTGCATAAATACTGATGTGAAGTGATTATTTAAAACTTCAATCTCACTATCAACTAATCCACCAGAATGCGCTTTGATAGGCCCATTTTTTTCGCTAATCTTCGTTCTGTACCTTTGAAAAAATCCCTTGGCATTGTTTTTTTTTTTTCTTTTGCTTCGTTAGTTATCTTAACTTCGTAGTTTCTCTTAGCCTTCCTCATCTCTGATTTTACCATTCTCTTAATTTGCGTAAGCTGATCAGTAAACTGTGTTTCCCCCAGATTTACCTTGCTGTACAAGCCCTTCTTCTGCCCTATAAGATGTTTTCTTCTATTATTCTAGCCATTTTAAGTCATTATTGTTTGTCCTTTATTGTCTATATGGAATATTCAGTTCTAGTCTCCTTGTGATTGTTACCTGGAACCTTTCTACGGAAACTTCCACTCTATTACTGGTCTCCCGTGCCTCACCAACACTTGACCCGACACTACCGCTACGCTGATCTGAGTCACCTGAGTGACCTGACCCCACACCGTCTGACCTCACCCAATAAACACAAGCAAGGTATCTACGTAGCCCCGCAAAGTTGGCCTTACGAAAGTCGGGAACGAATATTTTACTCTCTTTCTATTCACATCCTTCATTACACTGAATCTTATTTCCTTGTGGTCACTATTATGTAACTGTCCTCCCACCTCAACTTCATCTTCCATAAGGCTGTTTGCATTTGTCAGTTACAAATCTAAAATGTTACCACCCCTGGTCCCCTCGGAAATGTGCTGTGTTAGAAAACAATCTTGGACTGTCTCCATAAATTCCTCTGACTCAAAACCTGTAGTATCTTCCCAGTTAATTGTACTGAAGTTGAAGTCACCTAGAATTTGATCACAAGCCTTCCTAATTTGGTCCCATAAAATTTCCCTCTGACTATCTAATCCGGGGGTCTGTATAATACTCCTAATAATAAACTTTCATTGTTTTCATCTATTTCAACCAATATCGATTCTGTAATTTTTGTTACTTTAATGTCACTCCTTTTACAGCTTTTAATAATATCCCTAATATAAAGTGCAACCCCACCTCCTCTCCTATCCTTCCTTATCAGTCGTGTAAAGTTTGTAAACACTCATAGAACACTCTGACAACAGATCTCTTCTGTCTTCTAATTTCATTCATGTTTCAGTTAAACGTACAATATCTACAGATTATGTGCTAACCATCGCCCTTAAATGATCCTTCTTATTTCTTAAACTCCTACAACTGGTACAGTATACATTAAGTCCTTTATAATTTCCTACATTACCTCCCTTTCTTTTCTTGTAGCTTTTAATACCTCCTTTACTAGCCTTTCCTTGGCATATATGTCCCTGACCCCTGACCTTCGTCCCTTGACCAAAACCATCTAACGTAAAAAAGACACTCCTGAGACCTCCCTTGGGAAAGACATCCATACTTCTTCTGTGGCAGAGTCAGTGGATCAGCCTGATCATAAACAATAGATTTAAACAAAAAGTGGCGGAGGGGCCGACTTCCCTCAGAAAGAACAGAAGAAAGGAAGTCGTACTGGCACGCCTCAGAATGAACTACACTCACACCATCCATCTCAAACACCACATTAAAAAATAAAAACTTCCCCCCCAGTATGTAATAACGACACTTCTATAAATTCAACAAGACAACATCCTCTGCCGCACACAATTCACGCAGCAGGATGAAACTAATACAATGCTTAAGATCAAAACAAAACCCATTCACAATAGGAAATATACTCGGGGACAACCCGAGCATTATAAATCAACTGATGATTTTCCTCAATGAAACTAAACTAATCGAGGTGTTATGAGGTGGAACATCGGCTCCGCGCTGCGGTGGGCCTGGCACGGGGTAGTCTTCCTCCAACCTGGGGCTGGGGGTTTGGTGGGTGACTATTTCACTCCCGGTCCCGAATGGAGCGGAAAGGCACTGTGCTGGGTTACAAGGTGGGGCCGGGTTGGTGGTCTGCCGATTATATTAAATCATAATTTATATGTCATGTACGGAGAAGGCCAATCTCTACCTATCTCTTTCGCAGTCCTTATTTAACTACAGCAATGAGTGCAGTGCCGACTGAGCGGCTCTACAGTCACGCTAGTACAGCACCCACTAAACATTTTCTGTATTTTCCTTATATGTACATTATCATATAATAATTATGTACGTATATATATTTAGCTAGGGTTAGGATGTATTTAGCTTATAGGGACAAGACTGCAAAGTCAAAATCAAATAGGGTTGCAGGCCTAATGACCTTCCTTACAGGTCGCTGGCCGTAACACCCAACAAAAGAAAATAAGAACAATTATCTCTGAATATTCTTAAACACCAAAAATTTTTCGTTCTGTGGTTTGACTCGACGTTGACGGCCTAAATAACCAATCAACAAACAACTTTCAAAAAGGATTTTTTTTTTCTCACAAACTGAGAAGCAAAACCATTCCCCAGGATCCAGACCAGCCCACGACAACTGCCCCTGGAACCCCTGCCCCAAACGAACGCTGCCAGATGCTGGGCATCAACCCAGACCCGGACGACTGCACACATTACTGGCTCTGCTCCCTCGTGAGTATATCATTAAACCCCCTGAGACAGGTTCTGAGGCTTAGAAAAGTAAGTTCAGAAGGCTTTACTTATTTTCCGTGGACGACTAGTTCTGAAGGCTAGTGACCATACTACTTGCGGTTATCAAGAAAGTTTTGACAAAGACAAGTTCTTATTATTGTTGTCAACATTATTATTATTCTCATTATTATTATTATTATTATTATTATTATTATTATTATTATTATCATCAATATTATCATTCAAGACACATGTGCAGAACTGATGAAAAACTGCATTTTATTGGACGGTTGTTAGTCCGAAGCCAATGAAGCGACATGAGCGCCATCGAGGTAGCAACTGACGAGAAATATTGCCATCAGTCAGTAATTAAAGAGTATGACTTCATGCTGATTAAATGTAAATAATTTCCTTAAAGTTACAGATAAGTTAATGGATGGCTTTAAAACATATTCAGATCATAAACAACCCGAGCATCTCCTACTTTTGCAACTCTGATATAAATGTGTTCGTCACTACACAATTGCTAGTTGAGGTTATACATGACAAACATACTGCAAACTTTATCTCGGTTACGAATGTGAGGAAAACGTCTTCATTGCGGCAGGACGGCAACGGTGGCTACATGGTGACAGAGCAGCACTGTCCTCCAGGAACTCTCTTCAACCCGTTGGCCAAAATCTGTGACTGGCCGGAGTCTGTGTGTTCCCTGGGGACTCATTATTGTCCCCGTAACTGTTGAGGCCCCGGCGCTGCTTCGGGTACCTACCAGCCCAACGACTGCTGAACCAGCTCTGCTCATGGAACCGAAGACCGTTGATCGCTACGCATCTAACAGCCTAGAACGTAAAGATGAAAAACCTGTCTCCAGTCCCTTAATACCTAGTTTTCTCTCTGAAAATATTATGATGTTACTAATATCAAATTCTATAGCAAATACTTATAACTTCAATGCACTTCCTTCTTATCAAAAGATGAATAAATTTATCTTCAAATTTGGCGTTTTGAAAATCATTCGAACTTCTACCATTGATGGCGGAGCCGATGAGGGTAGATAATATTTAGCTTTACTTCAGTATTCGGGTTTTTTAGCTTGTTATTCCACTTAATAAGATGCCACAGGTGAAGAATTTGTTATTCTTGCTGTCACCATTGCGATTCAAATATTTACTTAAATAATTAGTTAGTTTGCTGAGTAATGGGTTTAGCTGAACTAATGACAAAACCAAAAGATGAAATACTGAAAAAATTAAATAACGCAATGGTTATTATGACGATTAGTCGGCAGTGGTGGGATAAATAGTATTTTACCGACTTTTTCTTTATTTTTACCTTATTACTAATTCATCGACTTTTTCTATAAAAGTGAAGTTTTTGTAAATACCGAGATTCGTAACAACACAAAGTCTGGTGAACGAAAGGATCAATTACAAACGCGCAAAGTCCACCGGGGTCGCGGGAGAGTTTATAACTGTCGCCATCCTAAGTAAAGTGTTGAGCTCCAACAGTCAGACGAATCAACTTTACCAAACCAATCAAACTTACCTCACTACCCAACGGAAGTCTCACTAACGAAAGTCTCGAGACCTTGCGAAAATATAAACGCAAATTTAGACAACTTTCCACAGCAGTAGACTAAAATGTCTCTGAAACCTAACGTCTTACCATTTTTATCTCAACCACTCACAACTTTCCCATCTCCTTTGATGGCTTTATTATTCCATCACTCGACACAATAAACATACTTCGAATCACTGTAACATCTACTCTATCTTGGAAACTCCACACTACACAAACGGCTAAAACTGCTTCTAAACAAACTCTGAGTTCTAATCAGATGCTGCATTTCTCTTCGGAGAAGTTACTCCTTGTATGGAATACCGCTCTCACGTCTGGAGAAATTCCGGTTATAGATAAGAAACAGAGTCGAGTGCAAAGCAATCTAGCTTATCAATTCTCCCAAGTGTGACATCAAAGCTTTACCTCACTGTCCTTCACCGTGGTGTTTGTTCATGTTCCCTCTGACCACTACTCTGCATCTGCAGCTCAAAAGAGGGTCGCTGTGATATTTGCTTTTCTGAAGTCATTACCTTCTCACATGAACCTGACCCGTATAAAAAATAGATGTTTTCCGCACCTATGAAAAATCACGTTATTTCTTTTCTTCCCTTATTATTTTTCTAGGTGTTTGACCTTTTTTAACCTCTGCAGAAAGGCCTGGCCTTGATGAGGACTTTTGTCCAAGACTGAAGCCTCCAACATACAAACAACGCACTAGTTCGTTACTACCATCAATCCACCCAACTTAATTGTATTTTTCTCGATAGAACAAGTCTACTCTCCTATTTTAAGTAGATAAATGAAAGGAGACGAACAGCTAGGTGTAATGTGAGCCAACTGCCCTATCCGGGAACCGAACACATAATCCAGGCTTCGGGAACCGTGAATAGCACCGCAAACCACCAGACCAAAGTATGTTTCAGCCTAATGGATCTTACATAAATTTCCGTGTAGAATAGTTGATTAATAAACTGTCATTCTAATAATCCTTTAATCTATTAAACTAAATCATATCAAATCAACACATTCGTCTGACAAGAGCACTCCGTAAATATGGCTATATGAAACAAGTAACTAAAGGGGAACAAAAAGATGCATCCTTGTCCTTCTTAACAAATCACTAAAATTATCGCATCAAGTCCTGTTAGACTGACCAGCCTTGAAACGTAATATACTATACGAGACAGCATGACAGGCTTGAATAGATTTAGTTGGTCATGAATTACGTGACTTTATGGTTAGACAACATATGTACATACGACACACGAACGTGATAAAACATAGAGGAACAAAAGTTTCGGCAACTGCGCTACAATGTTATCAAATATACTTTCTTTTTTTCTGTCACTTAAAGCCTCATGAATATATATCCAGTAATCATTGTTTGACATAGTTCATTAATCATTTATATCCCTTGTAAAAGACTTCATCTTTTCAGTTCAGTATGTTATTCAGTTTCTCAGTAGTATTTCAAACTTCTTAGTTGAAATCACCATTAAATAACAAGCCTGAATATTTAAAAATCGCTTACAAAGTCAAGTCTGAATACTGACAAATCTTATACAAAGTGGACAACAAAAAATCTGATTTATCTAACAAAGTGAAGGGACGCAGCATTGTCAAACTAGTTAACAAAATAACATTGCAATGAAAACGAAATCTTAAAGCATGAAACACGTTAAGATTTCCTTCGGCTCTTTTGGAGTGCATATAATATACAAAGGATGATACCGTTCCTTTCGCAACCACCAAAGGCTTTTATGTTGCGGTTCTCCTATGAAACAATAGAAAGAGAGAGTAGCAAGGACAAATCATTTCAACGTAAAATTGTGCTCAATATGTTGAACCGAAAGGCTGAACTCCGGCACGCGTAGCTTAGTACAGAGCGCATTATGAATACTATTACTACTGTACTACTACAACAAATAGCAATAATAATAATAATAATACAGACATCGAGCCTATTTGCAGAGAACGTGGGTGGCAAACAATTTTTCACAGACGATAAGGCGTTTTTAAAACTATTTATAGTGTTTGTTAAAAGGCTGTTCATGTAGGGTAAAGTAAGAGTGGCATAGACTGTGATTGTGGCCTCAAGGCCCAATTTTCTAACTCATCTTGACTCACTAACTACTAGACAACAGTTTCATATGACAGAACTCCACTGGTCGTAACCTGCAGAGTTTGTCAGGACTGTCCTACAATCAAGATGTGAAATGGCCATATTTCGAGAGAAAGGGTAATTGAATTAGATTCCTTGAATTGAATCTACTCAAAATCCTACAACAGCTAAATGCACCACCTACAGCTACGTCAAAATCCTACAACAGCTAAATGCACTACCTACAACAAATGATTCGGGAAATGAAAAGATAAATATACTCCTTGAAGTATACAATATGCAATATGTGTCCAGAAACCAACTCAGAAGTATTGTGACCAGATAAGTGGACTGTGTTAATTGGGATCTAGCACAAGACATGGCAGGCCCTACAACAGCTGCATCTAGACGCAAGCTCAGTTACATACTACTCCTAGCACAAAACAATCAACAGCCTCTCCAACAGATACACACGTATCAGCAACATTTGCTTCATTTATTTACTGGTTCCCCCTCAGGTATATATCATTGGAACTATCAATGACGATGATGCATGACGACGAAGTGAATGCGTTCAAAGACGTGACAACAGACTTACGGGGTTGAAACTCAACCTAGAACACTTCTCAGTAAAACGAAGGCATAATGGGGCAACAATATTTGAACAATTATCCTGAGCCTTTCGATGCTGTTTGTGGTGATTTCATTGCTAATCATCCGTCCTTCAACACGAGAAAAATCACCAAAAATAATACTGCCAATTCGCATACTGTCAGTTCCTTGGATAAGGTCCCCGACTTCTCACAACAGATCTAACTGGTGACCATTATTCAACCTTCAGAACTGAAGGTATATGAACAGTTGCCTTGGGTGAAACACCAGAACTGAAGAACTGTAATGTAAAATCAACCTTACAAACTCAAGAATGTGATTCACTAAAATGAGAAATATTACTCTAATGTGTAACCATCGTTAAAACGTCCTTTGTACTGTGGAGCAGACTTAAAAAAAAAACTGGTAATAGGAGCGACCAAGCCTCAGGCTCACAACGAACATGCACCACCTAATATTTTGGTGAAAAGCCGCATACCTATATGCCAATAAGCACTCATATAAAGGTGAACTTATGATACTTATATCGGTAAACTAGTAATCCGCTTTGTGTAATAACCAAACGCATACAAAAAAGTGGTGAACTGAAGCATAATTTCATTATGAACTTCTTGCACAGCAATGACTGAAGGAAGTCGCGGCAATATGAAAAATACCGGGGCGCAATGACAGCTGAAAATCCAAGACGGGCGTAGGAAACGCATGAGATCTCGTTGCCAATGAAATACGAAAATAACCATATACAAAACATAAGATTCACCCCCTGTACTAAACAGAGCCAGTTCTGTGAGCGTCCACTATACTTTTGGCGGAGAAAGTAAGGTAAAACAGTAAACTACTGGAAGTACGTTTAGAAAACCCAAACTACGGACATAACATTTACTTTGAAAACTGTTAAAGAGCTTGCTTATATTATGTTCACCTTCATCTAACATACCAACACAGTTAACTATAATGTAAGCCAATTCGTAACTAATGGGTGATGAAGAAGAGGATAATTAGAAGGGAGTAATAGCACCCACCTACCATAATCAGCAGGCTCCTCGTGTTTATGTCTAGTTGCTGAAATCGCTACGAGAGGGACACCAGGGGAATTGCCGCCCAGTTCAAAACAGATTATTGATCAGAAAAATATTTTTTTTGCTAGAACCATCGTTCTGGAAGTGGATAATTGCTTCTGTTTACAGAGTGCTACTGAAAATCCCAATTGTTTCACTAGTTGTACATGTACCACAGGTTGGGAACCCCAGCTGTAGACTATGCCGTAATTTTTGTTTGTTTGTTTGTTTGAGGTATCTTTGTGTGCAGAAAGCCAGCAGGATGAACTATTCCAACACAGACATAGGAAAGTATGTCAGGTCACTCGTATCTTAAATGTTACGAATCACATCTCCCCTTCAGCTGAGCTAACTGCTATAAAGAAGATGTGTTTAGACCACTGCCCCTGATAAAAGACATGGTGATATAATCCATACCTAGTAAACCAGGTGCTTCACAAGCACGCTATTTGCTGTTTGGAAGAGTGCCGACGTTAAGGTCTGTCCTCAAACATTTAGGTGGATACGTATAACTTTATCTCACTATTATCTTATTACCCTAAGATGGTATAATGTTTAACGTTTGAATAAATGAAATAGAAAACTGAACTCATGATTTTGCTGAGGGTTTCAATTTTCAGCTAATTGTTTTCCCTACATCCGTAAACAACGTTAAAGTTAGGATTTCCTCCCTTTTTTGGATCATGAAACTGCATTTGAATTAGTGGATCCATTTGCTGATTATCTGACACAAAAATTTAAGTTAAGCTGGAAAGAAATTTTTTCTCAGTACAGGACATGAGATAATGAGACATCTAGTTTTCTACATCTCTGACACCGTTCCCTTTGGGAACTCCCTCAAGGGGTTGGAAACTGTTAGTCTCCATAGCTGTTCAACTCCAGCGCTACTTTTTAACTTTTAATGACTCATACTTAACACGTCTCTGACAAAAGACATCTCTCGAGCAGTGTTTTCAAAGGTTCCTACCTAAAACTTTGGCCTAATGGTCTTGTCTAATGTTCCTACCTACTACTTGTGTCTATAGACAGAAGTAGTAATGAGAAATCCCACTAAAAAACTCTCAGGTCCAACAGTGTTCGATTCTAAAGGAAGAAATCATTAAGGCTACCTTGATTGATAACATCAGTGTCCTCAGGTATGTAGGTGACATGGTGCTTGGTAGATATGGGTTCCAAGCTCTGGCCAATGCACAGCATGCTGTTTATAGCAATACTGAGAAGTGGTGCCTCAGTTGTTGACTAAAAATTTCTGTTGTAAAGTCTGCTTTTGTAATACAGTGATTATTTTTGGTTGCATAATATAAATCCGGATGGGATGACAAGAGGAAAATGTCTAACACATTAATGTAAGAACAACTATCAGGTTGAATTTGTTGATGGCAATGTCAGGTTACATCAATGGGGACACATTCACATTCTAAAGGCATACATTCACACTGTGAGGTCTGTTATTGATCACTTAGCCCTGGCACTTGTAACACTACTGATATCCAAGTTGAAAGGCTTTTGAGATCATACTAAATTGAGCAGAGTATTACAAAATCCCAAGATAGAAAGCAAAACTGAAATTTTGTAACACAAAAACATCTCCAGCCCATAGTGTCAAGGACTTAAGCACTCACTTCTTCCCTGGTACTTAAGATACTCCAAAACGACACATGAGCCTTACAGAAGTGAATGGAGTCAGACCATGTTGGCTCGACATGGTTGTGGCATGATGTAGTGTAGATAATAACAGCATATGAAAACCTTTAGTCCCTAAAAGTCTACACTAACCTAAGTGAAGCAAGGCCACCTCTTCCAGTTCCAGAATTTACCCTCAGTTCCCCCTGGGTCTCTCTTGCTAGTGACCCATTTTCCCTGCTGCCAACCAGCAAATAATTCCAGAATCCTTTACAGTTAAAATCAGATTCTCAGTTTACCATTCATTACTACATTCCTCCAATTTATGTAATCTATTATACTGATGGTTCTCTGGATCGATAGTCCATGCATAGCTGCATCTCACTGTGTTTATAGAATTAATGATACTTCCATATTATAGGCAGAATCATCCGCCATTTTAAACATGCTGAAGCTCAAATTTAGTGATTCAAACTGATTTGCAACCTGCCACTGACCCTCTGGAACACATGAACACAAAGACAGTGTCAGCTGAATAACAAAGTTCATATTACTACTCCACAATTCTCTATTAGAAGATAAATGTGTTATTCTGAGCCGAGTTCCCATCCATGTGATTCTTTGTGGGAATGATGTTGCTCATAATTTAGCCAAGCAAGGAATGCTACAATAGATAGTCACAAAATGAACCAAAACTTTTCCTTCTCCATGGAAACATGCTTTGATACATCCTATCCCTAAAAAGGGTGACCGTTCTGACCCCTCTAACTATCATCCTCTTGCTTTGACATCTACCATTTCCAAAGTCTTTGAATCCCTCCTCAACTCCCATATCCTTAAACACTTCGAAAATCAC
>JAYMFT010283961.1:0-10452 GCA_038088735.1 Panulirus argus | reverse complement strand
ATTACTCACCTTCGCATTTAAATCACCCATCACTAATACCTGGTCTCGTGCACCAAAACTGCTGACACACTCACTCATTTGCTCTCAAAACACTTGCCTTTCAAGATCTTTCTTCTCATGACCAGGTGCATAAGCACTAATCATCACCCATCTCTCACCATCGACTTTCAGTTTTACCCACATCAATCTGAAATTTACTTCCTTACACTCTATCTCACACCCCGACAATTCCTGCTTCAGGAGTAATGCTACTCCTTCCTCAACTCTTGTCCTCTCACCAACCCCTGACTTCACTCCTAAGACAAAAATGGGTATGTTTGATGGTAAACTAGTACTGACGGCGCTATATGGATGCGAAGCATGGGAACGCGTGTGATTCATAGGCAACGACGCCAAAGAAGTTAATGATGATATTACTGGTGTTGACAATGATGATGCTGATGAGGATAACTGCATGAACAAGGACGGTACCAATGGCAAGTGAGGCAGGTGATGAAGGAAGACAACAGTGACGACTTTGATGATGATGATGAGAACATTAGCTAAGGCGGTACCTGAGGCTGATGTAAGTGGGCAATATGGAAGACATTATGATGATGGTGGTCGTGAGAGAAAGTACATGGCCAGCACA
This sequence comes from Panulirus argus, assembly GCA_038088735.1. Classification (NCBI taxonomy): domain Eukaryota; kingdom Metazoa; phylum Arthropoda; class Malacostraca; order Decapoda; family Palinuridae; genus Panulirus; species Panulirus argus. The sequence continues at coordinate 9,821 of JAYMFT010283961.1, read as the reverse complement.
GTACCTGAGGTATGTTGGGCACGTGGTGCATGGAGATGGTGTCGGCGCCGTCGTGGTCGCCCACTACGCCTGAGTCGTCGAGGGAGGGTTGGCGGTGGGCAGCGTTGTTGGCGAGGCGCAGGTGAGGCCTGGGGTCATCACAGCCGCCCCTGAGGGCCACCAGGCCGGGCACAGCTGGTTGTTGCTGCTGTTGCTGCTGCCTCGTGTGGCAGTGGCATGTACAGCAGCGGGCAGAGGCGGCGCTGCAGGGGTCGCACGACGTGGACCCGCCCGTTCTGGGTGCCCCACTTTCCCCTGGGGCAGCAGTCTGGGGGCCCGAACAGCGCCCCGGGGGCGAAGAGTGGGGCGACTGGGCTGGGGCGGGCGAGGCGGAGGGTGGGGGAGTGATGACAAGAGAGGCGGGCCGAGAGAGCGACTGCTGGCCCTCAGACACCCCCAGTTGGGCGCTCCCGAGCCGTGGCGTGGTCGGGGGCGCCGACGGCTCCCTGATGGTGTCCTCGGACGTGGGGCTCCCCCGGCCCTTGCCGTCCTTCTTCTTCTTCCTCATAGCGAACTTGTCGGTGAGGATCCCGGCGCCTCGACGCATTACGATCACTCGACGGTTCTTGGGCTTCTTCTTCTCCAGCGGCCTCGCATGGGTCAACTTTTCCGGATCGAAGCTGAAGGTCGAGTCGTCCCGATGGTCCATCAGATCTTTCGTCTTCTCCTGCAGGAGGAAGAGATCAGAGATTAGACAGTGTAGACTACAGGTTTACTTAAACCTTGGCAGCACCTAGTGAAGAACCAATGGCTAAATCAGAAGTGCCAAAATTACCAAGGAAATGCCACGTATCTCCCTTCCCATCTACACTCTGCAATGATACATCACCAAACGCATCTGCACAATTCTCTCTATAAACTTAAATTCACTGCTCCCTTCCGGGTCAGGTGAAAGGCCATCTTCACTACGCTCTCAACATCACTGGCCTTTGACTTGACCCGTAAGGGCCATGACAAAGGCTATCTTCATTACTCCCTCATCTTCAATACACCCTAGACACCGTTGGCTTTTCCCTTGACCCTTATGGGTCTGGTGTAAAGCCATCTTCACTACAATCCTATCTTCACTACGCCCTCGACACGACTAGCCTTTGCGAATGAATCTTCCTTAAAAGAAGAAAAATAAAACTAAAACGAAGAGGAAGAAGAAAGAGAGCATATACAATACGTTCACCTCCTACTGCCTATTGTCACTCATAACACATGAGGTGCCGTCGCCTGCCTCACAGTGAAGACAGCCGTTCACCTTTAATCTTCAATGAGTGCTATAGTTTCCCAGAGCCTCATAGTCCCGTGTCACTATCTGCGCACATCTCCCGCTTCCCAAGACGCTGTGGATACGTTTGTTGCTTTTCGTTCCATCTTTCTTATACATGCAGAACATCGTGACTCTTTCAGATTATCTCCTCTGGCTCTATATACCAATCAACCACAAACCACACAAATTTACTGATATTTCCAATCTCTTAAATCATTAATTCTTGCTTTGTGGTGAAAGCCATGTACCAGTTCTCTTATACACGCTGTACTTCGAGACGGAGTCAATTGTTGCGTTTGGATTCTCAACCTTCAGTGTCCGTGTCCTGAATACCCTTTCAGTTACGCTGGTTTCATCATTCACACACCACGATTCTTTGTTCTACAGTTGTAAACAAAACTTTCAGAAAGCATTTGAAATTTTAAAGTAATTGCAAGTTTCCCTGGTGCTAATATCTCACTACTCGTACAACATACTGATCTGTTCTGATTTCAGCCCTCGCTGTTAAATCCTCCCTTCGCTTCATTTTACCTCTTGCACATTCAGTTTACCCTCCCTCCATTCCATTTTATCCCCCTGGACCTTCAGTTTACCCTCCCTCCACTTCGGTTTACCCCTCCTCTATTCATAAAGCCTCCCTCCACTCCAGCTGCGTGGTACACCAGCGCCTCCGTGACCGTCAAGTTGTACTTCTCAGTCAAGGATGCTGTCTTTTCTTTGTGCCTCACCCTCATATGGGTTGCTGGCATTCAATCCACAAATACACATACACTCCATCTCAGACGACTCGTTCTTCTTAACGATTTTCTTTCGGCGAGCGCCACGCGCTAGCCCTGTCCACTTAAGTATACCCTTCACACCAGTCTACCCTTTATTCAATTCATCTTTCCTACATCGAGTTTACCGTCGCTTCACCACATTTTACCGTCCTCTCACTTTACCCTTCCTCCACTCAGTGTACCCTCCACTCCTATTTATTCTCCCTAGACTCAGTTTACTCTCATTCAGTTTGACCTCCCTTCACTCTGTTCTTTTTTATAATGTTTACCCTCCATCCTCACAGTTTATCCTCCCACACAAACGCACTGCCCAAGAATAAGTCGTGCCTCCCCTGGTGCTGTGCCCCAATGCAACCTTCCTCACTCACTACCGTAGATTCCTCTCTATAATCTTTATTCGTTTTTCACACGTTATTTTCTGTCTGTCTGTGACTCGGTGCAAACCATAAACATTCCTTTGTCTAATGATCTCGACGCAGGTGATACAGCTGGTGAACACGCTCTGAACACTGCGCTACTCACGTGCTTTATATAAACGCTGTTTCATTAACCCGACGCCTCCTCCTAATACACCCATATTCATTTACCGTACACTGTGGTACCTACAGCGAACTTATACTACCGATGGGAACTTATCTAATTGGCATAAGTTTTATTTCTACGTTTTTATATGTTATTCTAGATCATGAAATGCCATGATTAATATAATTCATTTTCCTATAAATCGTTAAACAAAAAAGATGGCTTGTTGGCTGGCTGGTTGGATGAGCTCTGGGCCTATCAACTGCCAGGGTCATTAAGGACGTCAACGCCAAGCTACAGCCACCACCCGAAAAAATCTTTAACACCTTCGTCAGGTGTTGAGGATAATTCTAAGACCACATACACTCATTATACATGTGGCCCTGTCAAGGAAGACCTTTCGGCTCACAGAGCCGTACCTTCATCGCGGAGTTTCAACTTGTTGTTTACTACAGGAACAGTTGTCTATAAAACAGGAGAAAAGACAGACCATACAGAGGATGTCCAGAAATTTAGATAACAATCTGTAACCAGCTGTCTATTTCCCATGTGATTAAAGATTAATTTCATTATATAGCTCTCGTACGACAGCCATGTATTTACGAAGACTGAAACATTAAATATATTACTGAATCCTTATTTACTGATTTTAAACCTTTCGTGAAGCGAATCATGCTCTACGCTATGGAGCTCTAGGCGTCGCACACTGACTTGCAGTTTTGAACTACGTATTATTTAGTAAAATGAAAAAAGAAATACTAAAGACTAAACGATTCAGCTTGAGGAATGAACCATTTACATAACAGAAATCTGTCGAGATATTTGAAGGGTTTAAAAGTGAACGTATTATTCAGATGTAAACTTTCCCATATAAAACGCTTTACGATTTCTTTAGCCTTATTCGTTTAACAAAATACCGAGAACCAGAAACAGGGTTAAAACATTATATGAAAACATTTAGAAAATGTTATACAGAAAAGATTTACAGAATCCTTTTGAAAAAATGATACTATATTCACTGCAGCTTATCGTAGTATAGCTGTTGCATAAACCTGTATCAACTTTTACATTTTCCGCCCTGCAAGAGAAGGCCAGCACAGGTACCAACATCTTGCCCCACTCCCTCCATCACCACATCCTTGACTAACGAGGATCCCAGCCTCCCGGGCGCCTGCCTGAGAGACTCAACGTAGGCCCTGGGGTGGCTCTTACAGGCACAGTGTTGTTCTCCTGCTGCTGCTGCTGTCACAGCCAGTGAGGTCACCAGCATCTGGAATTTAACCCAATTCATCCCTTAAACGTAATTTCTTTTATCCTATCACGCCGTAGATACGTCCGTCCACATAAAGTTACAGTATAACTGTACCACACCACCCTCGTCCTGTAGAACGCAAAGCATTTTCTACCCAGGATGGTGGGGGGTATTCTTGTCACTGTCGTGTTCAGGGTAGATGAAGCCCCCTTCCCTAATGCTGGCAAGAACCGGACGCTTAACCTTGTAGCCCAACCTGTCTCTCTCTCAACCCCACCAGCTACTCCTGTCGGGATCACCAACTCCCCCACCCCACCTCCATCAAGAGGCTGGGCTGGCTCTTCCTGTAGGTGCTGGTGTTCTTGCATTCTAATACAGTTATGTGCAACTATAAGTTAAATTCAGATATTAGATCTATATCAAAATACTCGTGTAAACAATTCCTTTACCCTCTTGCATCTAAAGTAGGATACTCTGTTAACTGGCCTACGTACAGTGACTGCGTCTGCTACAACATTCTGCTTTTCTAGTCTTCTATATATCGCTGTTGGCGTGAAGTCTTGTACGGTGCATGACAACCTGCCTGTGAGATCCTGTGACTCTGTAATTTCATTTCGCCTTATTCGACGCACGGCTGCCGTAGGTTATGGGGTGTATGCTTCCAGCTGCCCATTGTATGAGAGCCAGCCACTCCGATCCCTTTAGAACCCGGATCAGTTACCAAGATATCAGGAAACGCTAATACGAGCGCAGGAACAAGGGGCCCGGTGAATAACTGGTGTAATCTTCACCAAGCCATTTACTTATATATATGTATCCTGACCATCTGCATTGAGGCGTCCATTGCATTTTCCTGTGTGAGGAGAGTGGCTATGTGCTTCTGAAACCCTACACGAAACATGTTTTGAAACCTGCGACTCCACTGAGTGACCAGAACTCAGCAAGTGTACTCCTCGGGGCTGGGAACTGGGACGTTGTCTTCTCCCCACCTCGTTTCCTACGTGATCAAGATAATAACTTATCCTAGCTCACAGGAATTTACATTTTGATAACTTAACATTTGCCTCATGCCCCGCTACCAGGAGTAAATGGCCTTCCCAGCTCCGCCAGGTGGCTCTTCCCAGCCCCCTTAACCAGGGGTAAATGGCTCTCCAGCACCGTTAGGTTGGGGTGGCTCCCCCCAGCTCCCTCTACCATGGAGGCGTGGTTATTCAGCCTCGCGTGGCTGGGGTATCTACCCCAGCTCCACGAGGCTGGGGTGATTCTCCAGCTCTGTGAAACTGGGGTGGTTACCCCTAAGCTGTACGAGACCGGCGTGGCTTCCCCGGCCCAACGAGGATAGGCTGGTTCCCCCAGCTCCACGAAGCTAGAATGACCCCCAGCTCAACGAGACAGGGGTGGCTCTCTCATCTCCAAGAAGCTTGGGTGCCTTCCCCAGCTCTACGAAACCGGGGAGGAGGAGGAGGAGGAGGAGGCAGGGGGGCTGCTCCCCCTCGCCTATTGATCCACGTGCTGGGGGTTGACCGCTGGCGGGACCAACATTCTTATTCTGCTCTTGTCAATATTTTTGCAAGTCGCCAACAACGAGGGATGTTCCTCGATATTCTCCTGCCTGTTCCTCTGTATTCATGGATGACTGTATGACCGGGTATGTACAGCCATGTATGAATGGAAAGGTATGTATTTATATGCGTGTGTATGCATGTATATTGGAGTAGGTCCTTCCTCTGGCACTGCACAATCCTGGTGCAACAATCCATTCAATTTCATTCACCCAGCAAAACTCCGGACGGTACTCATTTTTTTACCACTGCCTGATGCTGGTGGCGGTGGTGGTGTGGTGATAGCGATAGTGGTGGTGATGGTGGTGTGGTGATACTGATGGCGGTGGTAGCGGTGATGGTGGTGGCAGTAGATGTGGTGATGGTGGTGTGGTGATACTGATGGCGGTGGTAGCGGTGATGGTGGTGGCAGTAGATGTGGTGTTGTGTTGTTGGAGGTGGTTGTGGTGATGGTGGGTTTGTGGTTGTGGTAATGGTGGTGGTGGTGGTGGTTGCAGTGATGGTGGTTGCGGTGATGGAGATATCATTAATGATGGTGGTGATCGTGGTAGAGGTGTTGCTGGTGTTGGTGGAGATGCTACTAACGTATCTCCTGTTGCGGCTGCAGCTGTTGGTGGCAGTGCCGCTGTTGTTACATACAGCTGCTGCTGCTCTTCTACGCAGACTCCATACACGTCCTCCTGTGAGGCCAGCTCTTCCGTACCTCCTTCTCTCTCCCTACAAGCAGAAAGCTCTTGCCCTTCGTCCATTACCCACTGACTCATACCCTTTACCCCTTATTCCTAGTCCTCGACCCTTATCCCTCGCCCATTAACCCCTAGCCTTTATCCATAACTGCTTACCTCTTTCTCTCCTCCCCTTACTCCTTAAGCCTTTCTCCCCAACCCTACACTTAACTCCCCCCCTTTGCCACTCATCCCATGGGCGTAGCTGGAATTCACCCCTTATCTCAGCTTCCCCTCTCCACCCTGTGGATTTTACTCACTGAATACTCAGCCTCCTCACCTGACTCCCAAGCACTTACCTCCTCAGTGTTCTCAGCTTCCTCCTCATAACTCATGGCCACGACAGCCAGCATCAGGTTGATCAGGTAGAACGACCCGAAGAAGACCACAATGGCGAAGAACACGACCTGGAGCGGCCCTCCTGTGGCGATCACCTGTCGGCAGAACATAACCTGAGTAAGAACATGACCTGGGAAAGAACATGAGTTTGATAAGAACATGACGTGATAATAAGATAACCTTGGTAAGACTGAACCTTCATTAGAAAATCATGTTGTTTAGAACATGACCTTGATAAGGACGTGACACCGAGAGAAGTTCTGACCGTGTGCGTGTGTGTGTGCCGGTGAAGCACGTGCTCACACGCGTTCAAGACGAGTCCTAACAGGCTTTTGACATCAGTGTAGGTGATCAGAATCTAACGATATAGTTTCATGAGATGTTTAGAAAATTACTGTAGGAACTTTAAATGTGTGTGGGATGTATCTATTCATTTTTAGAGAGGCACTGACTACGAGTTGTCTGCACGTGCTCAAACAGATACTGTATGTAGGGCTTGTCTGAACCCGTCCAAAAGGTATAACATGTTTGGACAGAGACTAACGAGGGCTTTGTACAAATGTGAAATAGATTGCCTAGAGCGTCTCTGGACGTGTTTCGAAAATACACTGTGTCTAGGGATGGTTTGACCGTGTTCGGAGGAAGGCCCCGTTAACAATGTAATACCATGCGCGAAGTGTGCATTCGAAACCCGATTGATTGTCTATAAGTAGTGATTTACATTCACGAACGAGAATGTACACTGTCATGGTTTAGCTAAGTAAGTGGTTTAGGCGTTTAGCTGCCAAGTTTACGGGTTCGGTGATACATGAGACAGCTGCAGGAACGAGTCGAAGGAAGGCAGGGGTCTGAGTTGAGACAAGGTGATAAGTGTGTAGCGGAGATAGAGAAGGCCAAAAGAGGCGTGATTGTCGTGACAGCAGGACGACCGACCAAGGAGACAGGCGGCAGAGTGCTCGTGTGTCCCTCATATCCACACTGCGAAGTAGCAGGCGCGTTGAGAGGGGGTTTATAGCACCAGCCTGAGCTGTGAGGCTGCTCGTAGCCTTCTGGACATCACCGCCGATTACACTGGTCAACAAAGATTATGACCCATGGAAAAAAAAATCTGTTTCTTATGTCTTTTTGCACGCTGAATCGAAATATATTTTCAGAATTACTCTATCACTCATAGTGTTTTGTTCCAGAATACTAGCATATCATTACGTACGGTACATATATGTACCACTGCGCTAAGGAGCATTTGAAACAAAAACAGTCTAACAAACACAGCTATTTTCATCGTTTGTGAAGTGCAATAGCTTCTTTCTGAAAGCACAAGCCTAGATAAACGAGTCACCAGGGGCCTGCAGAAACACGACTGGAAATGTTGGGACATTCAAACAGTGCCCACTCCTGAGAAGCATTTCTCTGTCAGTTGCACGCTAGAACTCAATGTGTAAACGGTGTCTTTTCCACTATGTTGACAGATTGTGCTTTTGTGTATTCAAGAGTTGTGCTGATAACCCATCCACCATTATAATGTCGAGAAACTGTGTAAATAGCCCGAATTCTTTCTGCTACATCTGCGGCGAATTGACATTCATCTCGCAAAAACGTTCTGAGCTTTACTTTGGTTGTAAAGTGGGTGACCAGGATAAAAGTTTTGGCCCTCCATATTTCTTGTGTCACATGTGTCAAGCTTCTCACAGCATGGGTAAAAGGTTCACGCCGTATGCCTCTTGCCATTCCTATGCTTTGGAGAGAACCCAAAGATCACGCTTCGAATTGCTACTTCTGCCTGACAAGGAACATCGCTGACTCCATGGAAGAAGAATATCATCAATGCTCCTCTTCTTGATCCTGAGAAAATCTTTGTCTCCTTTGCACATTAAGCTCCGGCTGCTTAAGAACTTCGTCAAATGTGGGGATAAAACTGGCCATGGATTCACATATCTGAGGAATGAATTCCCCAGAATCAGTGATGTAAAAATCAAGGACGGTATTTTTGTAGGACCACAGATCAGGGAACTGCTTCGTGATGAAAAGTTCGATGAAGAGCTAAATGAAGTTGAAAAAAACTGCATGGCTGTCATCTAAGAGAATTTGCAATGATTTTTTGGGGGAATCACAGATCAGAAAACAACTGTGATGTTGGAAAAGATCTACTGACTTCATATAAAGCTCTAAGGTGCAAAATGAGTCTAAAAGTCCACTTTTTGGACTCGCGCTTAGAAGATCTTGGGGCAGTCAGTGATGAGCACGGCGAAAGATTTCACCAGGACATTTTAGACATGGAAAAGCGACATCAAGGAAAGTGGAGCCCCTTTATGTTGGCAGATTACTGCTGGACACTAAGGAGGGATGTTCCTGGGGTCAAAAATAACCGAAAATCGTACACTAATACATTTTAGAAGTTAGTTCTATAAGTGTAATACCAGTCATATTTAATTGCTCTGTCACTTAAAAACCATGCCTGATAAAAAAAAAATTAAAAAAGTTTTGAATTTAGTGTAAAAAGTACTATATGGCCCTTATTCTAATTCGCAGGACAAAAAAAAAAGCAAAAAATTTTGTTGACCAGCGTTATTATAAGTCTGTCCCATGGTTTTTAATTATGTCTTTACCAAGTAAAGATAATCTTTATACTTATCATTCACCGTTCCATTAAGTATTAGTGTCGGCTGTGATCAAATTTTTTTCTTTGATTTTCAGAGATATTTTATGGCAATAAGTAATGTCATGGAGAATGGGTAAACTTACTGTATACAAGAAAGAACTTATCTATGTGATAAACAGCTCACAGACGTAGACTGTGTGGAGACCTGATGTGTTCTGTGGATGGCTAGAGTTGCTGGTAGAGACCTGATGTGTTCTGTGAATGGTAAGACGTGCAGGTAGAGACCTGATGTGTTTTGTGGGTGGCTAGACGTGCGGGTAGAGACCTGTGTGTTCTGTGAATGGCTAGAGGTGTAGGTAGAGACCTGACGTATTCTGTGAACGGCTAGATGTGCGGGTAGAGACCTGATGTGTTCTGTGGATGGTTTGCCGTGCGGGTAGAGACCTGATGTGTTCTGTGGGTGGCTTGCCGTGCGGGTAGAGACCTGATGTGTCCTGTGGGTGGCTTGACGTGCGGATAGAGACCTGATGTGTTCTCTGGGTGGCTTAACGTGCGGGTAGAGACCTGATGTGTTCTGTGGGTGGCTTGCCGTGCGGGTAGAGACCTGATGTGTCCTGTGGGTGGCTTGACGTGCGGATAGAGACCTGATGTGTTCTCTGGGTGGCTTAACGTGCGGGTAGAGACCTGATGTGTTCTGTGGGTGGCTTGCCGTGCGGGTAGAGACCTGATGTGTCCTGTGGGTGGCT
>JAYMFT010283960.1:0-23980 GCA_038088735.1 Panulirus argus | reverse complement strand
ATATATATATATATATATATATATATATATATATATATATATTTCTCTCTCTCTCTCTCTCTCTCTCTCTCTCTCTCAACACTGTCGACTGACAACACAAGTCATACGTTTACTGCCAACACTATCGTGTAACGACATGGCTATACAAGTCATACATTCACTCCCAACAATGTCATGGTACAAAGTAGCAACTCATGCGAGACATTCAACTCTAAACAGTGTCGAGGTACAACACAGAAACACAAGTCATACATCCACTATCGACACTCTCGTGACGAAACACTGACTACCAACATCCGTCACGACAAAACAAGGAAACACAAGCCAGACATTCACTGCCAACATGACCGTGAAGCAACACAGCAACACTATAGGCTGACTGTTCAACACAAACACACGACCCCTTCCACGCTCTCTGCAGAAAATTTGCATTCCTCTGCAAACATTCCCTCTCCTGTTGACAGAACAGTCAGCCAGACCTGCACGCCCTTTAAATGCTTAATGCGCTACTCAGGGGTAAAGACATACATAGAGATACTCTACCAAAAAACAGTGAAAAAGATATCTAAGTTATTCTATATCTCCTTTATGAAGTGAGAGAGTAAACGTTTGGAGCGAAACAAATAAAACAGAGACGATTAAGTCTACAAAAACGCTAGAGATTTCCAGCTCCTTAAAATCCAATCGCATAAACTGTTCTTCACGAACAATAAGATGAAGCATTTTCTTTTGACAGAAGAGGGCACTGACCTCAAACACACACACGTCTCAAGAAATACCTGGCTGTTAAGATCAGTATTTACAGCGTCTGCGACATTAAAAGAGATCAGTCCAGTCACTTAGAACATTTAAGTAACCTGACTAAGTACGGAAAGTGATCTTGGAATGTAGATAAAATGTCACGTACGAGGTCAGAGGGTCCCGTCCTGAGGGAAGTCACCAATTAATTTCCATACATTTGCATATTAAAGTGCATTAGTCTTTAAATACCCCATGGCAGTTCTTACGGCTGGGAGGCTCGTCTCGGACCGGAGACTGAACAGGAATATGTGTATATATCTAGCTTTGATATGTGGATACATTATGCACTTCATGTGTGTGTGTGTGTGTGTGTGTGTGTGTGTGTGTGTGTGTGTGTGTGTGTGTGTTGTTTCGTTTGCGAATACAATTTTGTGTTGTCTATATACTGTGAAGTGTTGTATCTATATACTATACTGTTTTACGTTCTTGTATTGAGCTGTGTTACTTGTTCATACTGTGGTGTTCTGTGAGTATAGCGCATACTTTGTGTTCAAGTACATGTATATTTTCTGCTATGTTGCATGTCCATAGTTTATTCTATACATGGAAAAATACTTGTGGTGATTGCACTGTGTCACACCTTAATGTTCTATATGTCGAGTACACATAATATGTCCAAGGATGTGGTCTTCCAACTCAAACAGTACTGTGGACCAACCCCAACAGTGTGACGCCCCATCTCCAACACTGTGGCGGTGCACCAACCTCCAACAGTCGTCAGGTGGGTTAACGCCCCAACACAACACTCGCACGGCCAGGAGAAAATTCTCATTAAAACCAATAAACCAATAATGTTTTAATTTGCATATGAATGAGTAGATTGGCCCTCTGATAAATACTCTACAGGGACAGGATAATTGGAGTAATTAACGACTATCATTTTCTTAACCATTACTTAAATTACAGTGAACTAATGCCTTCCCTTAATGAAGGAAGTTGGGCCATAAGTAGATATGATTAAAGCAGAAGAAAATTACATTACGGAAATTGACGATAAGGAATTTGGAAAGGTTTATGAACAGAAAATGCTAAAGAAAGACTGTCCAAAAATGGCGATAGGTAGAGATGCATCAACAAACCCACTGCAACTCGACCTTAAAGGCCACTGTGCTCGCTTCCCTCTCTTGCACGTCAGGGGGAAAAGTTACACATAAAAAAAGTTCATGGTCATTTTTCTCATCACTTAGGAAAAAACTATCTCCATTTCCAACACGATACCAAGCAATTTTTTTCTCTACATTTTACTCACAATCTGTAATTTGGCAGATTATCAAATATGATTTCAGAAAGAAAGAAAAAAGGTATTAAAATCCTATCAACAAGTTTAATTGATGTCCAGGACTCCTAATACTGTCCATCATTCACAAATAATTAGATCTTGATCGCTTAAACATCCGTAACACGGAATTTCCATTACCAAATTCATGTTAAAGTAGATACAGGATTTCTAGCTGATGCCCGTAATCTACCAATTTCAAGGGGTAACTGTAAATCATTATATATATATATATATATATATATATATATATATATATATATATATATATATATATATATATATATTCGACATGTGATACCGTCATATTGTTGTTATCTCTAGCGCACCAAAGTCTTTACGTTCCCATGACGTGTTTGTAATGTTTTGTATTTCTATCAAAAGGTAATTTTGGCGAGTCGATTTCCTGTATGAGTCATCAGGACTCACAACTCTCTCTCAATCAAAGCATTAATGAGCTACGCTGTTGTCTGAGTCTCTAGGGCTTGCATAACTTCCTCGTAATGTATCAGAGTAAAACTCACATATGTGTTCTGAACTCACATGAAAATGAAAATCTAAACTTATTACTTTTCTCATAGTAATGAAATTTGGACACGAAATAATGCCTCTATACGTCCTTCTAAATAGATTAGTGATGTGTGAGAATTCCAGATATGAAATGTACGCAAAATAATAACCGTAACGAGAAACAGATATTGACTGCAGAAAAGATATTTGAATTCCTGTCAGATCTAACCATAAACACACACAGCAACAAGATATATATATATATATATATATATATATATATATATATATATATATATTAAAACAAGTACTGGTATCTGACCTAGCAATAAATCTGGCGTGAATCATATTAGTATTATATTCTAATACTGCAAAACATGGAGGTAAAAATTGTTTTAGAGTTATGTTGAAATTTTTCCTCTTATTTTCACTTTTTATATTTACAGGAAGTCTGCTCTACCCTACTCAGCTGTTGATCACTCGAGAAGTTAATCAAAACAAGATGATCAAAACGAGACCACTGTATTCCAAGGAGTATCATACAGGAAGCCTCCCTCACAACTCTCTTGATATAATAACAGTTAAGTCTGTATCCCGAAATTTATGAGACATATCGCTGTCCATGTTTAAACGATTTATGGTTTCCCATTGCCACGGGAAGTTTGAGGTAATGTATTGGACTGTAACGTTACGGCAATTTCGGTAGATACAGGAAAAAAAGAAAAGCATTACTTTACATGACACACAAACGTGCTTGTTTAGGTGCACGTATTTATTAACGTCCTGCCTGTAAGATACTCTAGAATACAGTGGGCGGGGGTCACATAAATATATCAGACGATGACCTGCTTGGAAACTATAACGTGCGCTATATTTCTTATGTTTTCCGAGTTCATCGCATATTCAACGCACTAGTGCGATATTTATAGCTTCATAAATTCTTGATCGCTCGTAGGACTTTAAAAAAAAAAAATAATAAAAAATGAAGTGCAGTTGCATGATAAGTTTCGTGAACTGAATCCCGAGGTTGAAATAGTTCTTTCTAAATCAAGCTATTGTAAGCAGGTTCATGCAGGGTTTGAGTGACCAATTATACTGTGTCAGTTCCTGACAGTCACTCATTTCCTTGATTGGATCCAAATCTCTGCACTTTGACTGGAGTCAATACCTGTATCAGGGTCTATCTATGACCAGACTCCTGCTTCAGTAAGAGCTGGTCGTATTAAACCAAGTGCGGTGGTCGATTCTCAGACAAAACTCTCCATTTCCAACCAGAAACAATGCAGCCTTTTTAAAGTCACCTAACTATCTAAGGATCAGTGTCTGTGATTCTGCAGATTATCAACAATGATAAAGGAAAGAAAAAGACATTAAAACCCTATCATCTGGTTTACTCATTATCCAGGACTCGTAATACTGTCCATCATTCACAAATAATTAGATCTTGATAGCTTAAACATCAGTAACACAGAATTTCCATTACCAAATTCACGTTAAAGCAGATACAGGATTTCTTGCTGTTGATTGTAATCTACCAATTCCAAGAGGTGATTGTATACCGTGTGTGTGTGTGTGTGTGTGTGTGTGTGTGTGTGTGTGTGTGTGTGTGTGTTCTTCCTTACCCTGCCCAATTACTGCTCCCTCCCTCTCTTAAGTCTCGCTCCTCAAGCATCTGTTATTCTGCTTAAAATTTTTATTTTGGATAATTGCTTCCTCGACACGGAAAACACATATTAACAAGCAATTATTCGGTTACATTATACAGGAATCGCACATCTGCATTTCTGATAACGCTGAATAAGGTTATTAGTGCCAACCTGGTGATTGATTTTACGGGGACTTAAGATGCCATTATCTTTGTTATTTTTCGTAGAAATTACAACTTTATAATCACGGTGCTTATGGTGATATCAGGGATAAATACGATGTTACTTAGACGTTGTGGAATTACTTGGTAAGCAGCCACACCACCATCATTGTTGAACACCACATATCTCCACCACCAACACTGCTCTACACCACATACTCACATCACCAACACTGTTGTAGACCAGATACTCACACTACTAACACTGTTGTGGACTATATTCTCCCACAAACGACAATAATGTGGATCCCAGGCTTCGACACCACCCCTTGTGGACCATCCACCTATCCACATCACCAACGCTATTCTGGACCTCACACTCCTCACCAACAACACCTTGTGGACCACATACCCCTCCAAAACCACCACACTTCTTGTGGTGATTCGCGTGTTAAGGTTATCGACCAACCGTAATGCCATCCTTAATCCTCCTGTGGCAAAAATCATACAACTGTTTTTCATGAGGACAGAGTTTCTCTCTCATTTTACCTCATTCTGAGTTCTGCGTTTCCTCAAGTCCTCCTTGGCCACCTCCTCAATCGTTGAACGAAGTGCGTTAAGGATTATATTAATCACTAATCCCCCGAATTCCTCAATGACCTCTTTCCTGCATGCCTAATCAGGCGATGGCGCCCATACTATCCAAGAAATTTCTTTTTTTTAAAGCCTTTGTATCCCGTAACATATGGTCCTTAAGGGGTAGATAACTCGTCCAGAATCATGAAATTTATACCCCAATATTTCTTTTATATCACGCAGATTCTGGTCTTTTAATGTAATCCCCTATAATTAAAGGCAGGCGTTATAAGGGCTTTAGTTCATCTCTAAAGGTAATCATAAGGTTTCGTGAGCCATGGAAATCATACCTTAATAATTTATATTATATAACCGTTCTGACTACTCTTCCCTACTTTGTGAGCAGGTGACTGACTGCTAGAGAAATTAAGCAGGCTTTGTTCAAGCCTCCTTCCATGGGAGGGGAAATCTACCTTTTTTTCTCTCTCTCTATCTTCCAGTTTCTGTTTTTTCTTTCCAGCAATTACGGCTCTAACCTGACTTATAAATGTTATGTCAGATTCATCTTCACTAAACCAGTGTCTCTGACATGACCTGGACGGGACAGGTGAAAGGGTTCTTGTGACGTCATGGATGTAGAGACAGAGTGTGATGAAGATGAAGGTGTACCGAAGATGAGGATGTATTGAAGATAAGGGTGTAGTGATGACGTAGTGTAAAGAGGAGAGGGGTAGGGAAGATGAATTTGCTACTGTTTCCCTCTGCAGTGAACAAGAAGGTGTTTCCTAGCGCTGAGGTCAGACGTATTTCACTCTGCTAACAGATGTTGGCATTTCTAGTTTCTTGTTCATTTTCTCCACGGCGGTGTAACTGGTATAGTCTCGTTTCTATCAACACTCCCTGAGAAGTATAGAATTTCAACAGCTTGGAAGACAAATCTCCTTTACGGTGCGGCAACCTCTATAAAAACCCCTTGAAGTTACATCTTTACTGAGCCCAATCCATACTATTAACCCAAGATTTATTTTTTCTATCCTGAAATGCAATTACTAATTCGTAAACTTCTTCAGGTGCGCCACCTGCATTTCCGCTACTGGAGGGTATTCGTTCCAGCACTTTGGTAAGTGTCTGTATTGACATCATTGCACAGTCGAATCCCTCTCTGCCTTGCCCTCAATTCTGATCGATCAGGGGTTTGTTATGACGGGGATGGTTGCAAGCAGCTTATTTCCATACTGTCGGGTGAGGTCCAGCTGTTGCATGGGGGGAGAGAGTGTTTGGAGGACGAGTGTGTGTGTGTGTGTGTGTGTGTTTACCACTTTTGATATTTGGTGTAAATGGGGATCTAGGATGGTCTTTGTACTCTCTTTTCAGTATCATTTTTTTCATTTTTTCCTTCAGTCGAATGGACTGCTTTGACTTCATAGTCCTTGGCGTGATCTAATGCTGCATCTGGTGTACTCTGCCAAGAGGGTATATCGCATGAGACCTTCTGAAGTCGATCCTTCTGTCGTTGATTAAACACTCTAAACATCGTCGTGAACCCACTTTAGCAAAGACTATTTTACGAACCTGTTTATTGCATCTGAGTAACATAAAAAAAAACATTCTCCTTTTTACCTGCAAATTTCTTTTTCAACTTTTGATTTCCTTCATTCTGGACACAAGCACAACAACGGCTCTTCTTCCTATCTGGAATTTTACGTTTCAAGAAGCCGGGGTTCCAGACGGATCTCATAAGTCATACTGGAGGCTTTTCCTCCTCCTTAACTTTTGACCTTTGAACTTACCCCTTATCCATTTTCTTTCCACCAAACAACTTCTCAGCCCCGAGATACTGTGTTCCCTCTTAGCGTGTCCTTAACCTCGCTGACACAGACAGGATGGCTGGACATCTTTAAGCTCCTCCATTTTCTTGTCTCCTGACATAACGTCTCTGACAGTATCTTACTATTGTGCTCATTTTACCATTTCTTAATTCTAACATTTTTTTTCTGTATTGTTTTCTTTAGCAAAATCACAGCTTTGGGTATTGAAAAAAACGTATCATATCCTAGCAGGCAGATTATCTCCTGTTCTTCGTTTTCTGGGCTGCACAGTTTCTTGGTTCGACGGCATTTTTGGAGTACGAGGTTGGAGCTCTGTGCTCGTGTGTATGTGTGTGTGTGTGTGTGTGTGTGTGTGTGTACCTATACTCGTGGGTCTCCATTTTTTTCGTCTCTCTGTTTATCACTAAACTTTCTGGTCTTGTTTATAGTCCCAGCATACATCCGTTTTAATCTAGCTCCTTTCCATCCATTTCTGAACTGTTATGGAAGTTATGTATTCATACTTTCGGCAGGTCTTCTTTATAATTAGGTCCTAATTTGTGTCTCCGAGCTAAAAGGCTCCTCCCAGTTTCAATGGACTCTTCATTATTAGTCATTTAGTCCTACTGAAGATTTGAAAAAGTTGGAATCATGACTTCATTTGTAATTCTTCCTCATCTCTCGTGGGTATTAATCTGTGCGAGCGTGTACGTGTGTTTGATTTTATGCCTTGTGTCTGTGGCCACTAATGATACAATTAGTGAGAGAAATGAGAATGATAATAATGAAAAGAATTGTAAATATCGATAATACTACTACTATTGCTGCTACTACTACTTCTACTACTATTACTAATAATAATGCCTCATAATAGGTGGTGTCAGCTGGACCATGGATGACATTGTCCAGCTGATGAGAAGGAAGACTTAAATAACTGAGAACTTGTGGGTTTGTTGACTACAGTGTCTGAGAGACGAAGAAGCTTTTGTGTGTTTGTAGGTATGAGTTCTTATGCAATTTCCTTAAGGAAAGATTCCATCTAATAAACTAATAAACGATACATCTCTTCCTGGGTAATACACACCATCTAGCTTTAAAGACGAGCGGCAGCGAGCCCGTAGCCGACAGACGGGCCGCCAACCACCATGCCAGACGTATGACGAGTGCCACAACGTCTGACCTCTGACTTTCAACCGCCCAACCCTTGCAAATACTTCCCTCAGTGGCACTTGGCATGCCTAAAAAAAAAAAAAAGAAAAAATAATCACAGGATCAGCAAATTTTCTGAAATATTCTGATATTTGAGGGACACAGAATATAAGAGAGACATGCCGGAAAAAGATATCTTTCAAGGAGACGGAGTTCTTAAACAAGCCTGAAGATGATATTACCACATATAACCAGTAAGGGTATTGTTACACCACTATTCGTATGTAAATAACATCCCCGGAACTCTAACAATATCGGCTTCGTTCGTACAATAATGATGACTCTGTGGCAACGCTGAGTGAACAAGAGGCGACAAGTAAAGGGAATAAAGGATAGATGAAGTATGATGGGGGAGAATCAGACGTAGGTTGAAGGACTGGGAGAGGGAGAACATCGGTTAGGGAAGCGCCAATGGGTAAATATGTTGTGACAGCTGAACAGAGGGAGGATTTGGTGGGATATAACCTTCAAAGACCGAACAGAAAACGTAAAAATTGAGCTTAGTTTAATTTCGTCATATATTCATTATATCTCAATGAAATTATTATTCATTTTCCTATCAACTGCAGGCAGGAAATCAACGAAATTAGCAAACAAGGTCGAGGATTACAGACAAACGCAACTGTAGTTAAAAAGCTGAAGGGGGAATAAGAAATCACATATAATCATACACATTTCTCAGGGTAAAACAGTGTAATTTCTTGTCCAAAAGGACATCAAAGTACTTTTTCTAATTTCGCTTCCACTGGAGGAAATTTTGCCACTGAGAGATGGCGCAACGCTAATAATGCTGGGAAGTGTGACGACGTGTTCGGTCGCTTCTGCTGAGAGGAGTAACAGCGACTGAGGACAACAGCTGAGTGAGGTCAACAGCTTGGACCAACAGGAGCCCCTGGATGGGTGATCTTGGGGTTATATGATAATACAGGGAGGTTAGTGAAGGCGTTACCGGACTCAGCCTGTTTTCCGTTACTCAGTAAGTTAAAAAAGGGCACCTTCGGCGGGTGGGTATCATCATCATCTCGCTACAAACGAGTCTATCACCTCCCTCCTGATTGTTGTGCAGCCTTGAAGCTGCAAACTATGATAAAACAGATTTGCGAAACAAAAACAAATACAATATGTCGTAAAATTTATCGTTTACTAAGAAGAGACTCGATTATATTTCCTTCATGATTTCTTCCGTAAATCTCAAATGGCCCTTCCTTCTCTTATCGTGAAGCGCAGACCACAAAGATCCCCGACATTTGCAATTTTCTGATGCACCAAAGAAAGAGAGAGGCGGTATCTAAACTGGTTTTCAGAGCTCAGAGGGGAGACATCTAAACTGGTTTTCAGAGTTCAGAAGAGAGATATCTAAACTGGTTTCACAGCTCCGTATATCTATAGCCCGATAAAAATATATATATGTTGTATCTATAAGTCATGACGCTGTGTGGTTATCCAAGTAATATCTGATGATCACTACCGCAAAAAATTCATGATACTGGAGCGTGCAATACTACAACTTCGGATACATACATGCCTGAGTCTGCCTGAGTAGAGGAGGCCAACCGTAACATACAGCCAAGGGGAGTGTATAGGATAAAGGACATTTTTCTTTCCAGTGTGTGTAGAAGTCTTTATATAAAAGTTGCCTTTGTGTCATCTTGGCTAACGAGACCTCACGAGAGTGACAGCGTTTGGCTGTATAGAGAACGACGCGTAAAAAGTTTTAGTGACAGAATTATGAGAAAATATTGTAAGGAAACAATTTCTTGGTAAGGTTATACGATCAGATTTCCTTAATGTGCTTTAATTTCGAGTACAGCTTACCTGGCAGGGACATACTGTAAGAAGACTGTAATGAAAAGGATGCACATAATCACTCGGAAAAGCCGCGGGAACAGAGGATTATTGAACTCAAGATGAATACGTTGAATAGATAAAAGTACCAGAATCAAGCACACTTTATTGAGATCATATCCTTTTTAATATCCTACTTGGGGAGTTTACCGTCGGATACATTACATTGTGGGATTCAATTGCTTTTGCTCTTTCATCCTTCTATCCAGACCGTGAAGTTTGGAGAAAAGACTTAGTTTAGTATGAGAAATATAAATACAATGATGAGCTCATTTAAGGTACACGAGAGAGAGAGAGAGAGAGAGAGAGAGAGAGAGAGAGAGAGAGAGAGAGAGAGAGAGAGAGAGTATTACTGTCTCTCAAACTATGCTATATATAGACCTTTGTGAAGTGGCAATGAGACTGGGCACTCAGAAGAACTGGTAATTTTGGCAATGACACTCAAGGAGACTTATTATAGGTCGATGCTGAGAGTAATGCCATCACAGAGTGGGACAATCGTGGTAATGTTAATGTTTTGATCCGAGTCTCACTTCCATCTCTCTCTCTCTCTCTCTCTCTCTCTCTCTCCGTCGGTCTATATCCTTTTCCATATTTTCTCTCTGTTCTACCCTGTGGTTTCGCTCTGACATTCTATTTCGCTTCCAATTTCAGATGTCACTTCTTTTCCCGTTTGAGCTCAGCTCAGCAGACAACTGAACCTAGATGCTGAAAGACAGAGTCAGGAATATACTAGCTGACGGGTAAGATGACACCCAACAGCTGAGAGGAGAGGTGACAGCCAACAGCTGACAGGAGATGTGACACTTGAGCACTCATCTGTCTGTATATATGTTTGTATACATATATGTAAGTTTGTAGCTGCCTATGTGTGTGTACTTGTGTATAATTTTGTAATCAAATATTTATACAGTACGTGGAGCGAGTTCTACACTCGCTACCGTATCTCTTGAACATTCTGTACCATTACATAGCAACAGTATGCAGTTTGAGATCATTAAATTCGTATTCAACTTCCTTTAGAATTAACTTAATAAAAGTCATCTTAAAAAGTTTTGTGTTGTAGAGACAGGGTTCATTATTTTTCCCTTACAACGTTCATGATACGTCCAAAGTAAAGAATACCTGCTCACAAAACCTTCCTGATGGATGATGCATTGGTGAGTGGTAATTCTGAAAGACTCTTCTTTCTTACAGAGGACAATGAACCCATTCCTGCGTCCTATCATTGCAGATGCCCCACCATCCGTTGGTATGAGACGCCATCTTCTGCAGAAGTGTGTTACTTTTCGAAGCATAAATCTCGAATATCTGATAAATACCGTCACAGACTAGTTCGCCTTGTCATAGGTGAGCACCTGACAAGGGAACCCCTGCAGTAATAAACTGAAATCCGACGGAACATAAGATTTAATATTAGTGATAGGAAGCAGTACTCTACAGACATACTCACTCATGTACCACTAAGGAAGTCTCCATTCACATTTCACTAATGTCTTGTCGCACTGCTTTCTGCTTACCTGTCTGCCTGCCACCTGACACCTGTTGACTCACTACTGTCTTCCATCTGCTTGCCACCAGCCACTTGCTGCTTCATTACTGTCTGCCGCCTGCCTGCTACCTGCCACTTGTTTCCCTCACCGTTATCTGCCACTTGCCTGTCACGTGTCGCCTCATGTTTTCTGCCACCTGCCACTTGCTGTCTCACTTTTATATCCAAGAATAGGGTCTCACCAAGCGGCTACTCCTTACCACCAACCACAACATTCGCCACACTTTTCATTCGTGTCCCCGACGCGTCGTGCTTAACCCCCTGTTCACTTCCTCACTCTCTTCTGTCGCTCACTCTTTGCTTTCCCTCCGATCTGTGGCCCATCGTTTGCTCACTCTTTCTCACCGTCATCTTTCGCTCGTTAACTTTCCTTTCCACCAAAGATATATTTCGTGAGATGATGAGTTCTTGTTCATATACATTATTAATGCTTAATGATATTACACACTCGATAAAATGTTAGAAATGCTCCCATACACTCATGTAGGACGAGCATTTCCAGAACATTTGAAAATCTTAACCACGCTCCCTTCCAAATATTTTGAGTGTTAATCCAAACATGCACCTTTGAGAATGTTAACAACGCTCCCTTACACATACTCTAACCGATCTTTCTAAGAAGTTACACGTGAAAATGTCATCAATGCTCCCTTCCAAACTTCATTTTATCAACGCGTTCAAACTTTTTCCCCAAAAAAATTTTTGGGGTGTTAGAAGGACTGAGAGAGTGAAAAGAAATAGTCTCGCCTATGCGTAAAACCACAGATGTTAATCTTGGTAATGGATCAGTAACATTAAGACCCGCTGAGCCTTTCAGGGGAATCGAACCCCGAAGATTTATATCAGCGTTGTGTCAGCTGACGACGACTGAACGCTGTGCCTGACGTCACAGTTATCGTGAAAGGCGGCAACCGGCTTATAGATTATTTTCACCTCGGTAACAGCGAGGTATGTGGCTTAGCGTTGCTGACTATGAGTCACGCACGGGTCCGGGGACTTGGCAATGGGCAGTCGACCCGAAGTCAAATCTAGCTGTTCATCAACTTTCCTGTGGGGCTGGCCGATAAATGGGTACCTTGCTTAGGCTGGGGTATATGCACGTACAAACATAATCAATCACACATACACACACACACACAAACATAACAAATATATATATATGGAAAACATGGTCGACTAACAATAAACACCTCCATAGTAAAAAACACCTTTACTGACAGTTGGCGGGCGGACGCCCCCAGGCAGCAAATAGTAGCCAGACCACCCACTCTCTGCTCGGACTTGGCCGTCCCTAATGCTCAAAGTGAAGATTATGCTATACGTCACCAGCCCCCTGGGAGCAGCCGGTATACATGGAGTCGGTCAATCACGCCCCTCTGGCTTGGGGCTGTGGGCCCCTATAGGGAGAACGGAGGACTACGAGATAAAATGGGAGCTGGACGAGTGTAGTTCAGGGAGTTGCCGGGCGTTTATGGAGGCGACGCGCAGGGCGGGAATCTGGACATAACTGTGACCAGCAGATGAAAATATTTTTTTGCGGCAAAGTTATTTGTTCTTTTTTTTTACGTGAACTTTTGGTAAGGAGGCAATTTACGAGATTAGATCATCGTTAAGATATGAGTAATGTTCCAGTAGGTTTTCTAATGCCTCCTATACCTATCATTCTCACGAGTCTTTTAATAGGGCTTCCATTTCCTGACGCAGGCCTTGGAACACCTTCGCTCATCCAGTTCCATAAATATAACAACACTCTCTCGCCATCTGGTGTCAACACAAACTTCTTGACAAGTCTTGGCTGTTGGATCTCCGTTTCTCTCTGCAGATGTAACTTTAAAGATAAACACACTGCTGCTCAAACAATTAACGTTATCAATGAAATGTAAACTGAATCTACGGAAATCACACAATACACTATGACTTCTTCAGCTCCATAATGCGTTAAAAAGAGTCATCCGTGAATCCATGTAACACAGGTGACGCTTTCGGTACAATTGTTTCCAGACTAGAATGAAAGAACTTGAGGAGGAAATCTGAATTATCATGAAGACTGTTTTAATATTTTATGTAAACGATAATTTTTTTGGGGGGGTTCTGTGCATCCACAAAAAAGACCCTGATGCTGAGATGATTTTCTCTGAAGACGACTGTTGTTTCCTGCAGAGTAAGCTAATATGCGCGAACTCCTTTTCTCATCCAAGAAATACATAAGACCAAAGTACAGGTCAGGACAATATGGGATCCTCATCTCCACGCCTGTACGCCAAGTGCTTCTTCCTCTTACATCCAAGATTACGACAGGACGGAGGAAGGAATGCAGTGTCAAGTCTCATCCCAGTAACTTTGATTATCTTATGACTCTCTCTCTCTCTCTCTTACATTATCTCTCTCTGAGACGTAGTGTAGCAGCTCTCCCATCAATTACTCATTTTTCACTCAGCTATCCTCATCGGATGCAGTTGCCAGAGCTTATGAGGCCAGCTGAAGTAAGTGTTCTCCAGTAACTCTCAGATTCATCGACCCCGGTAAAGCAGTCCCGTACATTATGTGCATAATTATGCAAGTAATTTAAATGAGTTTGTCATGAAGTGTCTTGCTGGTATGTGTACAGGTTTGAGGCAACCTGATATAACATGCGCAAAGCCAGTGACATATACATGAATCTCAAGGATTTGCTTTCACACGAAATCGTTGCAAACCATTCGCCTCTAGGTGGCCCAGGATTCGAACTCGGGTCAAATACTCTTCGAGTTAAGTATCTGATCCAATTGGTATCCTAAGATGAATAGAGGTAAATGGTATGCATATCTAAATAAGTTTCATACAGCAAGATGACATGTTTGGAAGGATGGTAATTAATCTAAATTTTCCTTTGTTGATATCCAGGATGACGAGCTTAGCCGTAAAATGATATAAATGCAAAAGATATGACCGTGGCCTCAAAAGATACGTTGGTTACGAGGTAACGAGTAACTATCCTGTGCAGACAGTAAGATTAGATCATTACCTCCTGATGACCCTAATTATTTCTTACATTTTGCTCAGGATTTACATATATTTTCCAAATACCATCAGGATAATGATGGTAATTAGGTTTTCATAGCATAACTTCAAACAGGGATCAAAGCAGTCTAGCGTGTACGACTGCTTTTTTTTATATCGTTTTTAATGAAACAAAATCTGGCAATTCCATTCAAAGGAAGGCGGGAAAACTGCTCTGCCTGGCCAGAGCAAAGCCCCTGGACAGAGCCAGGTGGTCTTCGTGGTAGCGGGAGGGAGGGAGGCTCCTGGGAGCGGGTCAATAGCCGCCCCTCACTGCCCAGGTCCGGCTCTTAGAGCACACAAAGACCTGTCTCAACAGTGTGGCCGCGAGAAGTGAGGCCACTGTGCTCCCTCAGGGCCATCAGGGTCTCTGTACTGGCCGGAGAGGGATCCTACAATGCAGTGGGTGGAGGAGGAATCCTACAGTGTGGCGAGTGGAGGAGGGATCCTACAGTGTGGTGGGTGGAGGAGGGATCCTACAGTGCGGTGGATGGAGGAGGTGTCCTACAGTGTGCTGGGTGGTGGAGGGATCCACTCCCCTCCTACAGTTAGGATGTAAACACCATAATCACCATCCCTATAGGCTAGAGAGGAAAGAATTCTTTATTACTACGACTTAGGATACTCCATATCGACCAGCTGATTTGGACACGAGTAATTTATTCAGAGCTGGGATGGAGTGGACTCCGGGACACTGACGTAAACATTAAAAAAAAAGGAACAAAACTGTATAAAGTGATGTAAGGATTGCTTTTTCCAGTAATGGGATAAGTGAACAGCTGCAATTCATGGAGTGAGAACATAACACTTTCAAAGGATGTAAATGTTTTCAAAATAAGGTTGAACTATGCAATATGTGTGAGGGGAGGAACAATGTCGAGTATATGCATACTACCCGTATATGTACTTATACAAGAACATATACATACAGATATTCATATGAACACACACCACACACACACACACACACACACTCACAAACAAACAAACAAACAGACAGATATAAATACACACATGCAAAGTCATGTGTGGTAAATTATATAAGGTGTGAAGATGGTCTAAGTGATTCTCAATTAACTAAGTTGTGTGAAAGGGTTGGACAAGTGGGCTGTTAAGTCTAGCTGAGACCCCCCCCCCCACCCGAGCTGGGTGGGTAATTAGCCAGAGTGCGTCGGTGGCTGGGCATGTGAGTGCGTGACTGCACACCTCAGACTTTAATTTCACCTCACGCCCTCTCTCTCTCTCTCTCTCTCTCTCTCTCTCTCTCTCTCTCTCTCTTTCAAATAACCTTGATGTATGAAGTCGACATGCTTGACTATCAAAGGCGAGTGGCAGTGAGGTGAACCATCTTCTCGTATGGGGCTGAAATGAATGAATCTCCCTTCGGTCGTTAATATGGTGATATCTGGACATAGTTCTTCTATATTCATGATTCGATGCTGGTCGGTAATAGTGCCACTGCTCCCTTGAGCTGAGTGATGGGCACCATTCCGGCCATTTCGTGGCTCTTGAGACGAGTGAGACTGTCCGCGGCGTCTTGTCCTGCTTGGCAGGACTTGTGGACCTGTCCTTAGCGCTGTGTTACGTCGAGCGGGAGACTCCTTAATCCGTCCTTCGTGAGGGTCGCATTACTCACCTCTCCTAGAGAGTAAAGTTGTGGAATTCTCTTCCTACTTCCGTCTTTCCCTCTTCCTACAATATTTCCATCTGTATAAATTAGGACTGCAAACACCTAAGCTATACTAAATCGCATTTCCTCTCTTGTACTTCATTTTCTTCCATCCGAAATGCTATCATTAGGGCATCCTTCTGCTCGTGCTGTGTCGCTTAATTTACAGGAGAATCATACCTCTTGTACACCACGGTTTTTTCGTATTCAACCTCCATTACTTCAGAAAGTAAGAGATTACTCTACTGCTCTCCTTAATGTCATTATAGACGACAATCATGGGCCCATTACTGAGAAAATTCATCCTTCATGTCACACTGATTATCGTTTGACACGCGGCAAAGGGCGGCTTTCAGGGAGTTCCCGCTCCAACGAGTGCGGGCGTCTCTTCGCTCTCTGGAATCCCTTGCCTTTCCGCTGATATTAAAGGTCAGGAGTGTAAGTGCTTCATGACATCTCCAACCCCATTTTCTCCACTACGCTAATGCTCTCAAGTCTCTCACCCATAGTTGTTATCATATACTGGGAAGGTCATTCCACCTCTTACTGCCTTGCTTGCATCTCTACACTGTATAGAGAGGATTATCGTCTTTCCTTTTATCTTTTTTCTCATTATGTTTACAGATAAGAGAGGTGTGGCGGTACCCTCGGGGCAAGGGCGTACTTCCTGGAAGTCATAAAGAGTCGAAAAGAGGCTGAAAAATTAAAGAAAAAAAATAAGTCAGGTGGTGTTAGAAGTGTCCCCATTATCTTCGCTAGATTCTCTGCCTCTCCTTATCACCTTCCATCTCTTATAATTTTATTCGTACGTGTTAATGTTCTGTTTCGGTTATGGTTCAGCATTTTCGCGTATTCAGACGGGAAGCAATGTAAGACTTAATTGGGAACGTCATATAAATCTCATGACTGCTAAATGTGGAAAGATATTAAGCCATGTATATTGCTCGAAACGTTTATGTACTGGGATACCGAAATAAAAACCCTTTATTAATGGTACACAAGTCTCTATTAAGTCTAAAACCTATTGTGGGTCACAGTTGCATACTTCATCAAATAATGCATCCTGGAGACTGACGTTCTCCGGGACACATGCTTGCAAATGTTTTTAAGAGCTCTTTGTTGTGCCCGTGTAATGTCAGTGGATGTCAAGATAAGTAATCCTGACCATTTGGCACAGGTGTATACAATAAGGATGGCCAGGGAACGCAAGGCATAGTGCCCAGCCTGGTTCTCCAGCGGGAAGAATGTCTTCGATAGCGACACAAGCCTCCTAATTTTCCAGACCCCATTCGCTTCTTTAACCGAACGGAAGTGGGTGTGAAATAGAGAGGGATGAGTTACCAGAGTTTCGTACCATCTGAACCCTCTACCTTAACCATCATTAGCGCTTAGATTGCAATCATCAGTACAAAATGCACCGGAGGAGAAACGATTTCGGGAAGTCGTAATCGGCTGCGATGATTGATCATACCTCTATCCAAACGACTTCAAGATGAACGATTGTTTAGGTACAGGTAATGGTCATTCTAGGGCCTCCTTTGGCTCAGCCATGCTTAACATACATCTGCTAATCTGCAAAATCATATTATATTGATAGAGCAAAATCATATTATATTGACAGATACAGATTTTATGCAATCAGATCAAAAGACTGTGATGACTCTCTTCACTTTCCAGCTTAAAGCTAACAATGAAAGCGACTGCTTCTCGTGTCACGGTTCCAGACTAAATCCAAGGCATATTACTAATGAACTACATAGACATGTTCAATCCATCATCTTGATCTGGCTCCCTGGACATTGCAATATATATGGAAATGTAGAGGTAGACCATAAATCGATCAGAGACTTCGAGACCCAAAGGATCTCTTGGGAGATGCAGAGCCCCATCTCAGCTCTGAGGGAAGAAAGCTTTGCACCATCTGGCCGCAGTGTCAAAGGACATATCCTTGATCCGGCGTGGTGTTGAAGCTTAACATCCAGAACGGTTGGCCAGCAGCGAAAAAGCAAAGAGGAGAAAGAAAAAAGTATTACTAATAACAGTACTGATGACGTGTATAACCATCGCTTACTTACTACCTGGGACTAAAGACACTGCACTCTCAATTGACTTGACATCTACCTTACCACGAAACGTCACAGATGAAGTAACCAGTGTCTCACGATAGCACAACTGGACAAAGGATTCTAAAACTTCCAATGAATCCTGTGTATGTATGAATATATGTATATATGTATAATAATAACTGACTGGTAAAACAGAACATCTTCCCACGCTTTCGTCTGATCTATTAAGACCTCCTCAGCGGAAACGCCACAGTACAAATTTTTAGACAAACGAAAGAATACGAAGAACAAGGCCCTCCACCTCATCCTCCAGCACTGCTTGAGGATCAAGGATGTGCCTCTGACCCATCAGTGCCTGAGGAACAAGGCCTCTGACCTGACTTCATACAAGTTGAGTCAGGATTACAATCTAAGATGGCTCTTCTGACATTTTGTACATCATACAAAGAATTATGACATAACGTCTGATTCAAATGCTTCATAAGTCTGTTTGTCCCTCTATGTAAATGATTTAGCAAGATATCTTTGTTCCATTAAGGCATTTATCTACCACGAAGATGGATAACACAATCTGCTGACCTCAGAACGCGTGTATTCTAATCTATCAACCACAAATTTTCAGCCACAAATTCTCTTAAATACATACTTGAAAATACAGACGTTTTCAAACGCAGTGATTTGAAAAATATAAATATACATGTTTACATTGTAACTCAACGCTTAGAGGAATTTATGTCTCAGTATAACACAGGATATGGCTGATTAAATTTCAACTGATTAAACAGCTTGGTGCAAACGTATTGGCCATAAAATACCTGGAGTTCATCCCAGTCTCTCTAAATTACGGTCTGCAAAGAAAATTTATTCCTGCACTTTTCATCTGAGCTATCGTTTTGCAGGGCGAGTGAGCACCGCTTTTCAACCAGACTCTCGCTATGTAGGACGAGTGAGCATCGCTTGTCGACCAAACTCTCGCTATGTAGGACGAGTGAGCATCGCTTGTCGACCAGACTCTCGCTATTGCAGGGCGAGTGAGCACCGCTTTTCAACCAGACTCTCGCGATGTAGGAGGTATGAGCATCGAGTCTCGCACAACATGACAGGAATTTAATGATTTGGGAGACGTCTCGAAATTCGTGGTTGGTCGGTCGCCTTCTGGGATTCTTCGCTCGCGAACATTGGATTTCGAGGCGCCACACGTCACCTGTTCGATGAGTGACTGGCAGCGAAGCGAAACTTTTCAAGGTTTAGAATTCTTTATGAAGCTTCTCCTGCCTTCCGCAAAGTGTCCATTTGTTTGCAATATAGTTTTGAAATCATCGAATTCATTTCTTATTTTTTCCTTTTCTTTAGAAAGATTGTGCACTGGCATCAGTTCTCTCATAACTTTAGGGACAGGATTCCTCTCTCTCTCTCTCGAGCACATACAAATGGTTTATACACCGTCTTAGAAAAATATCCATGCTCTCGTATGTGTTATAGTTGCCACTTATTCTCTCTCTTTCTCTCTCTCTCTGCTTCTCTCCGAAACACACACCCTCACACCCACACATCTATTCTTTCATATCAGGATTACACTTGACAAAAACATTTCTTTCTCATTCTCTATGTACACTCCCTCCTCTTCTGAAAACGACATCTTGCATATAAGTCTTTCTGGATCCAAATTTTTAATGACTTACCTTTGAGAGTGACAAAGGAACTTTAAAATGGCCAAGTTGGAATTGCCTTGATCTTGGCTCATTAGGGATTTACAATCCCAGTCTTTTTCGTCAGAATTTCTGAGGACGAGAAGCGTAGTCCACACTGAGCTACGGCTGAGACGAGAGAGACTGGTCTCATGATCTGGTCGGTGACCTGGTCGCTGAGTACACTGATCCAGTTTCTTGGGATACTGAGCCAGGCTTGGAGAATACCTGACCATAGGATCCTGACAATGAGACACTGACGTCAACACTTGAAGATACTGACTCGATTCAGAGATAGAAAAACCGAGCTGTAAGAATGACCAAATGTTTAAAGATACAAGCATCAACGTTAAAGATACTAACATAAATTTTCGCTTGATACGTCTTTAGACTGTTTAATATAACCTCTTATTGTCTCAATGGAAATAAAGAACATCAACATGAATTTCTGACCACGTCAAAGCTCCTCATCTGTTTGGTGGCCATTTCCATAATCATATGAGACGATATGACCAAAGAGATGCTATATCAACGTGGCTTTCTCTCATGTATCTGTCATTCAGTTAAGATATTCTCACTAGTTCATATATTTTCCGCGCCGTATCATCGTCAGGAGCAATTCTTAATTTGATAGTTTCTTCCTTTGATGAAGATGAATGAATGTTATACGAGAAATATATAAGGAAACCTCACGTTACTGAATGCAATAAACACTGATGATGAGATGTACTTAATTAGAAAAGTGTAAGTCAGTTACGACTTCCGAACATCGGTATAATAAGGAAGGCAAATTCAGCCTGTCTGTCTGGCTGGCAAACCAGAGTCCGAAACAAGGCAGTTCGTTACATTACAAGCTGTTATTACAGCAAAAGTAAGAGCTAAACTTTTGCATAATTCTCTATATATTCATATATGTGCAACTGCTTCGAGGTTACGTTTATTTTCAGTAAATTACTTTTACTTCGTCATTATCTAGATGTTAATGTCAGTGGATAATTGTGTAGTTTGCGATAAAAAAAGGAAGGCACTAACATTATCAGAAGTAAGCGAGGGAGTCATAGCCGCTGCTGAGGGACTGGTTCTTGGATGCGTGAGGGAACATTATGGTACCCGAAGGAGTGACTACATGGCGTCTTTGTCAAGCTACGTATATTCCCAGATAAAGTGGAAGTGTTCGTTTGTCTTTATGGTATTTAAGGTGATTAAAGGTGACAAGGGTAAAGCTTTATTTCCGCTTTATTGAATATATATATTGTATAAAGGTGATACTCCACTACAATGTTAACCAGTTAACTAACGATCTAAAGTCAACAGTTGTCTGGTGACGATGAGGTCATAGGCGAGTACAGGTCATCTGAGGACTAAGTGGTCATTCAATCTCTTCAGTATGGAAGCTGCATCTTGGGCAGGCATGAAGGGATATGTTGAAAAGGTGTCTGTGGTTGTCTCACGTACAAAAATAACTCCACACATTAAGGCACATGTAAGTGATTTAAGAAGACCTGGTTAATATTGATAAATGTCAAGAACAGAACCTCCAGAATTCGTTGATAACTTATGCAATTGCAACACGTGCACGTTGGATGATTTAAGTGAAATAATCTATTTCATGTGAAGTTTACGACCAACTCAAGCCTCCAACTACCTCTCTTTTCGTCAGCTCACTCTCCAACACACAGTCCCCAGCTGGCTCAATCGCCAACACCAAGCACCTGGCCAACTCACTCTCCAACACAGAGAGTCCAGCCAACTCAATCTCCAACACACAAGAGTCCAGCTAACTCACTCACTCTGCAACACAGTCTCCAGCAAAGAACAAAGTCCGTGTCAGACGTGTACGAACAAGGTTAAAGAATATGACATCTAGTATAATCTAATTGGATAACTTTGAGTACAGAAGGACTGAGCGAAAAGTTAAGGGCGAGAACGTGATTTGTAACATCGTCTCTTTTTTTTTTTTTTCTTTTGCAAAATACCATAAAATACTTGCAGGTGGTGAACCTATGTAACTTATTCTTCATTGAATATCCTTGTACCAACAGAGGGTACGCGATCTGATCTCTCTTATTCTCCTAGAGAGTCGATCATACCACTACACCTGTGAGGGATATACAACCCGCTTATCCCCCGAGCATCGCTCAGGTTCGTACGACGGGAGGCGCCCGTCTTGTGTCGGCTGAAGACGACGCCGAAGCCATCCACCCACCCGGCGGGCAGTGCCGGTCCCCGGGGAAGCTCACCTTCCTAAACTGTTTACTTCTTCATCAAACTTGACCGTTTATAAAAACCTACAAGTTTAACCGTAAACTACTTCTCTTAGCCTCAGAACTTGCAGGGGTGACCAATGACTGAACAAGGACTCCACTTTGTGTCTTTCTCTTGATTCTCACCAAAGTCTATAGTAGAATATTATATAATGTAACTTTAAAATGCCATTTAGTGAGACCAAACAGCAACGTACCTCTCTAGGTATTTATTCGATGTCTCCTGACATTAAAATCTTAGCAGCATGGGAAAAAGCCCATAAATTTTTTGACCCCTTAAATCAGTCTCTTCAAGGACGCTATTACACTCCATCAAAGGAAAATTGGATTGCCCTGCAGGATTTTATGAAGATGAGGACATTTTGAATACTGCAACTAACTTGCTATTCTTTAATGTCATATTGTAGGACGTCTCACCCGTCTGGGGAAGTGTATCTTTTCCTGAAGAATATTTGGAGCTGAGGAAACTGTTGACAGTTTTGTAGAGTAACTGGAACTGAGCAAAAGTTATCGCATACTGATAAAAGACACTTACAGCTGAGGAATCTGTAATCTACTTTCAAAAACGTTTGGAACTGAGGGAGATGCAAGATAGCATATATTGAAAAAATACGTACACTTAATGGGACTACAGTTTATTTTCAAAGTAATTTGAAAGCAGACTTAGGGTTAATGGTCGTTGTATAGCTTTTAGACCTATTAACTGCCAAGGTCATAAAGCTAAATCCATAAACCAATACTTTTTTAACACCGCAATTATCCTGATGCATAAAAAAGTCCCTGTGATACTTCCCATGTGAACCACAGAACAGACCGACTGGTTCCTAGATTGTACTAGCGGCAGTAAATGCTAATATGGCACTTG
The DNA here is from genome assembly GCA_038088735.1 of Panulirus argus. Taxonomy (NCBI): domain Eukaryota; kingdom Metazoa; phylum Arthropoda; class Malacostraca; order Decapoda; family Palinuridae; genus Panulirus; species Panulirus argus. Next base: position 1,005 of record JAYMFT010283960.1, on the reverse strand, counting down.
TCAGTCTTAGATAGAGGACACATACACACACACACACACATATCTACATATCTATCTATCTATCTATCAATCTATCTATCAATCTATCTATCTACTACCTACCTAACTACCTTCCTACATATCCATCTACTTATCTATCTATCTATCTATCTATCTATCTATCAATATACATACAAAACTTGTGTTGGTATCACTTTCCTGGCAGGCAATATAAAAGGGTCAAGCATGCAAGAAAGAGCACACACAATGCGTGTGCTGAGAACAGCTGCAGTGGTGTGTCAGACAAGGATAAACCAAGAGGCAGGGAGAGGATAAGGACTTTCATGCCATGGGGAACTAAGCTAAATAACAGCCTTTTGGGAGCATTGTGGGTTGCGCCATCACAGTGCCCGGCGAAACAGGAAGCGAGAAACGGTAGGAAGAAGGTAAATATCACAAGACGAATGAAAGGGGGAACCGAGCGAACGGCTAGAACAAGATAAGGAGAAAATGTAAAGAAAGAATAATAATGACAAAAAGATATGGCTTAAGGAAGGGGAGGCACATAAAGGTGAAAACCTCAAGAATTATTTCTTAAAATAACTCTCCCCTCTCTCTCTCTCTCTCTCGACCTTTGACCTTAAAACTCGTATCCCACAGACCTTATTACAGTGCACAGATGTTCCTAATCCCTCTCAAACTAGTAATTGAAAGTCATTTACTGAGCTGCTCTACTGAACCGCTGGCGACTGTAATTTTCCTCAATAAAATGCCAGCGATTTAGCTAATGTCACTGGGTCACTTAGGGCTGGCCGAGAGGACTATATTTATCCTGGGGTTTTAGTTCTGCAAGTATCGAGCGCCTGATGAAATGAGAAAGTTGATAACTATTTCTGAACTGAGCAAGAACGTAAGCGATTATACAATATATGCAGATCAGTCAAAAAGAAATTTGTTACATATATATATATATATATATATATATATATATATATATATATATATATATATATATATATATATATA
>JAYMFT010283949.1:0-10452 GCA_038088735.1 Panulirus argus | reverse complement strand
ATATATATATATATATATATGGGCCTTAATCATAAATTTGCAGCAAACAATTCCTGTTTCTCCATCTTTCAATGCCTTCTTAGTGATGTATACAAACGAGTCTTCAACATAAAACCAGATCATGAAATTTGGCATTCATGTAGTAATAATGAATGTTGAAAAGGGTTTACAGTTTGCTACACTGTTCTGCACTGATATTACACTAATAAAATGAAAACCAGTAAAGATAATGCAGTAACGGCAAGTTCCAAGTGTAGACTGGATAACCTCTTTTGGAAAGGCTGGAGAAATAGATGTAAAGATGCTGAGTTATTACATGTTTGAAATGCGGCAATACTACCAAAGTCTTAAGAAAAAAAATGAAAGGAAAAGATCTTAATCATAAAGTGTGGTGAAGTTTACTGGAAGCGGTGGTGCAATCTATGCTACTGTACTATAATAATATGGTGGTCTCAAATAAAAGATCATCTAGTAAGCAGCTGAACTAGGTACACAGGTTTAACATGAGAGAGTGACAGCTTAGTTTCAGAGTGTTTGAATGGAGAGAACATGGAGTAAGTGGGGCGTTTTAGATACCTAGGAGTGGACAAGGCTAAATATAGAACCATGGAAGCTGAAGTGAACCACATAGTGAGTGTAGGGGGAAAAGGTCCTGGGGGCATTGAGGAGTGTGAGGAAAGAGAGGCTACTGTCTGTAAGGGCAAAGATGGGTATGTGTGACAGTAAAAAAATCCCAACAGTGCTATATGGATGTGAACTCTAGGCCCTATATTCAAAAGTATATGAGAGTGAATGTGTTGGAAATAAAATGTCTGAGGACAATAGGTGGTGTAAAGAGGGTTAATGAAGTATGGAATTTGTGTGAGGGAAAGGTATGGCAGTAAGCAGATATGCTTGTGAGAGATAAGCAGGGTGTGCTGTAATGGTTTTGGACAATGAAGAGGGTGAGTGGGGAGAATCCAATTATGAAGACACATGCATCAAAATAGGAGGGAACAAAGAGGAAGAGACCACAGATGAGATGGTAAGACGGAGTAAAAGACTGAGTTATCAGTGCCTGAACAAACACGAGGGTGTGTTGCATGCATGAGATGAAACAGATAGGAGTGACGTGGAATATAGGGGATAACATGCTGTCAATAGGCTGAACTACAGCATATAAAGAGGTGTGGAGAAAACTATGAAAGATCTGAAGGGATTGGCTATGAATAAAGACCCCTGGTTTTGGTGCATTATACTTGACAGCTAGAGTGGAAGTGAGCAAATGAGTGCTGCTCCTTTGTCTGCTCCTGGTGCCTCAATCCTAACACAGAAAATGGTGAATAAGCATGAATAAACATATACCAGGAGTGATAAACAGTAAAGATAAAATAACTTGGAGTGCATTAAAGGTTAGGTAAAGCAGTTATAATGCATATGACAAGGAGGGACGGACAGTGATGCAGCATAGAAAACAGGATATCTATAAATGGGGAAAAATACAAAGATAAACCAAAATCAGGTGATTCATATGTTTTCCTTACGTCATCTTACTATATAGTACAAGAATATACATACAGGATATAGAAAGACATAACGGTACTACTAGAATACACTGTTTGCATAAAAGAATTTCAAAAATTTAAAATATGAATGTTCTAAGAAATCCTGGCAACTTGGGAATTTCCTGCCAATTTTGGACTTCCTATATAATTTAAATTAGTTAACACTTTGGGAAAGAGGAATGAGACAGAAAGAAACACTGTTGGGTGAGGATATTCAAAGTTATGATGAATAAGAATAAAAATATAAGTTGAAGACCATGAAGATGCCATGAAAGAGCATTAGACAATACCTTAGAATAAAAAAAAAAAAAAAAGCACACACACCTCTGATTACTGATTGCCTTTTCTTGGGAACAGCTTTATCATCATCATCACCTAGCTGGTGGTGGACTGTGACTTTACTGGGGTTGTCATGTTCTGAGGGGAGGTCTCTTGTATGGAGGCTTTGGGGACTAAGGCTCTTGGGGAACTGGTCCACTGGGGTGACTTTTTGCCATGCAAGTCTTGGGTGCTTGGCATCGCCAGAGTTGAAACCTTCACTGGGCGCCACTGTGTGCTGCCTGGTGAGGGTGCTAGGCTGTCTGCCCCCCTGCCTGGCGATACCAATTTTGAGCTGAAGGGGGGCATAACAGGAGGGGGTACTTCCCACACATGATGTTTCAGATAAATCTGCTGATGTGCTGGCTGCTCCAATCAATTTGGGTAAGGCACTGCTGACTGGTGGTGTGGGATCCTCACACATCTTGACTGCACTTGACCATGATCCACAGTTTTCACCTGCCTGAGAAGAGATACAAAAATAAGAACTAGGTCTTCTGTCCCCACATGAAGCAGCTAGACCAAAACACTAAACAGATTCCATTTATTTCCATAAAACTGTAATTTTCTAAACCATTATCCATGATGTTAAAAAAAAAAAAATATGGCCCATTCTTCATCTGCATCAGAGCCATAACAAAAGGAAACTGCATATATAACTGTGTTTTGATCTAGTTTTAATGACATGCCAAAAGAGCTAATAGCATAATAATATATTTATCTAAATGTTAACATTCTTCAAAAGGTAACGCAAACAATTTGAATAAATTTTTGGAGTTTGTTAATTAGTACAAATTATTTGCGTTACAAGGAACACCAACTGGGGTAAACAAGTATGCAAGGAATGGTTGAAACATGCATTATGCAACAAGAGCAGACCAGATGTGCAGGAGAAAGAGTAAGAAGTAAAAGAAAAATCTAAAATATATAAAACATCATCTATATGGCCAGACACAACTAAAGGCCACTGAAATTAAACACTTCCACCTCTTGTCACCGCTGAGGGGAGCCCATCTTGGTCTCCTACGTGAATATCTTCATCCTCTGGGCAGCTTCGATGGTCATCTGTTCTTCTGTCTTTTCTTCATGCTTCACTGTGTTGCTATGATTTGGATGGCTGGAGTAGTCAGCCAAGCTGTGCGCCAGGAAAAATGAAAAGTTTGGGGTATGGCCACCTTCTCTTTAATTTACTTTGAGTAAGGCATTTAAACCTTCATGAATTTAGATCATTGGGCAATTAAATGCATCATTCTAATATCACCATTTCATAATCGAGGAAAATATTATCTATTTCCTTATTTCAACAGTGAAAGACAAAACTTAACTCTGAATAAAAGAAAGAGATAATGGTAAAATCAAATCCAAGGCTATTGGACCATGCAGACACATTACACCATGTCACTGTTCACAAGCCTGACACTTGCTCACTTATTGCTAATACCTCTTACCATTGTAATAAGTCAATTGAGGTACCAAAAATGCTTATCAGGTCGACTACTGGACAAAAGCATGCAGTGAAAAATGATCAACAACCATGAAGATTATGGACAGCAGTGCTTCAGGAATGCTACAGTGAGGAACTATCATGAAAAACAAGAGATGGTTGCATAAGCTGATAGTGATGTGCTAGCCAGAATCCTGCAATATGGTCACATGAATTCCACAAGAAGAATATGTCTCAAGACACTAAACTTCACATTTTTTTTTTTTTTTTTGCAAGATTCTAAGCTGAAGCTTTACTAAAATTACAGTGGCAGAGCTGTTCACAAATTTCAACAAAGTCACCATTATGCTGTCTTACAGGATACCATACTTTATATAAATATCAACATCAAAATTTCATATGCATCTTGCTTTAAAGCTGATGAATCAGCTCTTGCAAAAGACTTATGAAGTAACAGTGAAGTTAGGCTGTGAAACAGCATGCCTTGTAGTCAGTGAGCAGGTGGGCCTGAGGCAGGGCTGGTGGGATGGGAGAGTAGGTGGCCGCCCACACAAACTAAGACACACGTACCGCACTGGAGGAGCCCGATACTGGGCCATGGGATCCCCTGGGGCTGCTCCCACCTCCTGGCTGGGATAAGACCCCAGGGGGAGTCCCTGGATGAGAGCCTGGGCTAGATGAGCCAGGCTCCGCCAACGCGGGCTGCGCGCCTAGGGAGAGGCCCTGGCTGGGCTTGGCTGGAGTGCCCTGTTGGAATTCTGGCGGCGGAGGGCGCTGTATCCAGTTGTACCGCCTCTTCTCCACTGGCACTCCCCATCTCTCCAAATCTATGTACTGTACATATGAGATAAGTTACACCAGATTTCATCATTATCGATATTTGGAAGAACCTGCAACATCAAAGCCCATCCGTTATCAGAAGATGCCATTACCTGACTTCAGCAAACCCCGCTGCAAACAGGCACTTGATGAGGAGACTGAAAATATGGCCAAGATATGTCATGTATGTCATTAATGAAAGAAAAGACTGAGGACTAGCATGAGGAAAGGACCACACTGCCAGACATGGGCGACATAGGGTTAACACGCCCAGGCACCCAAGGTGAAAGGGTAGGCTTACCTGGTTTTTGAGGGAGGAGAAGCAGTCCTTACATACCACCACAGAATGGCCATTATCTACTACCATGCCACCTGTTGGTCGATTGTGCTCCTTCAAGAATGGATAATCCTGGAAAATTCAAAGATGTTAAACATCATTGATGTCTAAAGTCAATCTAACCATAAAAACACATTTAATAACCCTGTGAGGAAGTATACCAAGTACCAAAGGTAAAAAAATGAAAACAGAGTATATTCATAAATCTATTATTTCTATCACACAAAGCTCCTGTCCATCACTTATACAGTCTATTGCTACCTTCAGTTACATCACCTTATATCTTCCCAACCAAATAAACATCTGCAACGCAATCTACGTTGCCATGCAATGTCATCGTACTTTCATCTATAAACCTCTGTAATAATTCACATCACAACATTCACACAACTTCATCCTCTCTCACCCTGAACTTTCACACTTCATCCCCTCTCATCCTGTAATACCAACTAACCAACATGTTATCCATCTTGACAGTTTTTACCTATATGGCCCTATGAAAACTGAGATATCACATCAATATCTCAAGAGCTGAGACAAGCTCTCCAGCACAAAAGATTTTTGCTCACTGCACACAAAATCCTCACCATTCACCAAGTTTCACAGTCCACCTCTAACTTTCCTCTTGCATGATTAAGTGAAATTCAGCTGTACCACTGCCACCCTAAAGTGATAAGTACCCCTAAATACCTCTTCATTAACAACTGATTCTTTTCCAACCTGACAGTTATTGTAAACGCCTACTCACCTTAGAAGAAAAAAAGTCTCACTAAATATTTACTTTCAACATGTTACACATATCATAAAAGGGACATCCTATTCAATCTAACTCTCCCTCAGATTTAATTCCATTATGATTCAAAAGTAACTTGATATAATCTCATTTCAAAAAGTTCTCCAACCATAAAAATATAAAAAAAGGTATACTATGAAGTTTTGTTGTGTTCCCACATTTGATTCAAACCGTTCATTGTACAACCATTTACCTTCATACAAACTTTACCTGCAATGCAAAAGTTCTTAACTACAGTCAGTTTTCTAAGTACACCACAACGGTAAAACTTCCTAAAGTGCTCTCCTGAAAATTTTGTCTTTTCTAAATCCATAAATACCGAAAGCACACATTTTTTTAAATTTTTTTTAACTCTCCAGTACCTGAGCGAAAAAATCTAATCTACTTGCATCTTTCAATACCTAAATCCTCCTTGTTTTTACCTTCACTGGATTAACGAATCCCGTCAACACAATAAACCACAAATACAAGCTCCTTACAAAGGTGTAAGGAGGCCATAAACATCAAAAAAGGCTCCTTGCAAGTAAACAGGTTACAGCAGTCTATCGTGTTAATGCATAATAAAAATACAGGAAGTGATCTTTATCACATGAGAATTTCACAACCACTTAAGTAATACAGTTTCGTTTCAAATGCTCCTCAGTCACACAACAACTGCCTCTTCTCTCTTCTACAGCAAATCAACCAAATAAACCAAGTAACTCTAATCCATTGCAAATATATTTAGCGATATCATTCAACTAGGTACCCAAATAACTCAAAAAGACGTTTTTATCGAAGATAAAATAAAATGTTCTCTTTCATACGACTCTTGTTCTGAGCATTTCATCGTTATCCTAGCTAGTTAATAATTGACCCTGGACCAAATTTTGGATACGCGCTTGCTTGGAGAGCAGAACCAAGTCCATATAGAGTCAAGATCTTTTTGTTGTATCTTGAGTTACAATACAGGATCTTCCTGAGGTAAATAAAAAACGATGACAAGACATTAGCAAGATAGAAAATGTTATTGCCACCGGATATTTTCTTACAAAAGCGGCACATATGATCAGCGAGGAGGAATTCATGCCAAACTTTGGAATATGTATCATCATGTGTTTTACCCAAAAACTAAGATCTGCCCCTTTTCAAAAGAAAGGTTTTTCATCTCCGGTCTTAACAAGGACTCTTCCACACTGCAGCATTTGAGATTAATTAAATACCGGAATCATGGTAAAAACAGGGATACAATTCCTGAAGAAAGCCAGTGAATTACAGAACGTATGTTAAATTAAGCCTCCATACATAATAATAATTATAATAATATTAATAATAATAATAATAATAATATCTACTATCAGGTGTCTTACTAATAATAAATAACCCTTTGATATTCTTTTTAAATAAGCACTTGCACTTCTAACCATTTCCCTATTCCCTAACCCACATGGAATAAAACTACTGTAAAAGTCTCTCTAGCCAACCTCTGACCCCATCAGCAAGCAAGAGACCAAGATAAAGATATAAGCAAACAACTTCAGACCTCTGGTTTACGTTTGACAGTATACGTATCAACCCCACTTCTTGCTGTCACGCCAGACAACGAAGACCAGGCCACACGGACCTATTCGTTCAACAGCACTGCCGCTTGACTGAAGTGAATGACTCGCTCTTGGTTCTCATCATGGAATTCAGCGCTACGTTTTAAATGTTCCTCTTTTACAGTTGTGTGAACCTGTTATATAACACGACACCTGGTCGCAGGCCCAACTGCAAGGGTAGAGACAAGTTACTGACACCAAATGCAGATAATTCTACAGAGTAATGAAGATACAGGGACGATATGGGATTAGGGGAATGATTAAGAGGAAGGTGACTTATAAGACTGGGATAACCATAACCACTATTAGGAAGGTGACGTCTCTGGGTCTTGATGACAGGTCCCACGTTAGCCTCTCAATAAACATCTGCAACTGAGACAGCATAAACATAATAAACATGACGGCAGCAGCTCTCCAATTTTTTATAGGTACGCACATGTGGATCATTTACTTTATAAATAAAAACAATAAAGCTGTGAGCATATGAAGCAGTTATTCATGTTCCTAACATTACCTAGCGAAGGCGGAATAGGCAATTACGTATAAAAAAAAAACGTTCAACTTTACCAGCGATATAGCGTTCGGAAATGAGTCTTCGAGGAAAAGTCCTCGCTCTGCTTATGATTCCAGCTTTTAGAAAGTAATATTAAAGGAGGGGAGGATTTCTAGATTCCTCTCCCACCCCTTTTAGTTGCCTTCTAAATAAACACAGGGAGTATGTGTGTTGCATTCTATCTCTCCTGTCCCCATGGATAATAATATTTTTTCTTGAGCTCTGTCGTCATTCCCGTCTTTAGCGAGGTAACGTTCGGAACATACGACTGAGCCTTACAGGAAAAATCCTCGACTGATTCCTTTTCTTACTTTCTGCTGTAATACAAGAGGCGAGTTGATAATACAAGAGAACAAGTCAATGCAGAACAGCATATGTCAGTACAACAAACGAGATATTTTGTTTATCCATGTATTGTGGATAACTCCCTCTCAACTCAATAGAACGAGTGTGTGTGAGTATATGACTAAATATAATGACTAACAACAGCTGAGGTTATTAAGCCTGAATCCTTACCATGCGTCATACAACACAAAAACTGCTCGTGGACCGTAATACTGGTGAGTAGAGACATAACTGTAACTGACAGGTCGAGGATTCCTCTCCGCTATTCCCAAACAGCAGCGCGAATATACCGTCCATCGCTTCATCTTACTTGTTTCCTTTTTTAGAGTTGCAGTCCGTTTTAAAACGAATTTATAGTGACCGTGTGAACCAAGGTAATGATCATGATGATACGATGACCTTATGAGGCCAAGGGAACCATTGTGAGGATAGTGATCGTACGAGACCACGGTATCCATTATGGGGATTGTGACCGTAAGAGGCGAGGATAACCACTGTGAGTATAGTGGCCGTGTGAGGTATGCTAACCATTCTGAAGATAGAGACAGACCAGGATAACCATCATGACCACATGAAGCCAGGGTGTATGAGCACAGTGACGATGAGGTCCAGATAACTTGTCATAAGGATAGTGTCTATGCAACAAAGGAACTTATTAGGAGTGACTGTGCGAGATCACGAGTCCTGGGTAAACACTTAGAGGATATCTGCTGCATAAGGCCAGGGTAAGTGTTATAAAGATACGGTGACCATATAATGATGAAGTACCCATTATGAGGAAACAGTGGCCAGAGAGATAGGGTAGCCAATAGGTTGGGTATTTGACGTCAAGGACAGGGTAACCATTAATGAAGATACAGCGACTTTAAACGAGGAGAGGTTGGCCATTGTGAAGACCAAGAGATCATGATATATGTATGGGGTAACTGTTAACAAAAAGAGGTTCAGGTGATATAGATGGCAACGAGTCTTTGGACTGTTTTGCCCCGTGGTTTTATGACCCGTAACATCTTGTTTCTAGTTTTCCTTTCAAAACTGTGGTATGATGCAATACTGCAACTTTTGAGATTTTCGGACTAACTTTCAGATATCATAGAGAGTTGTAACATTTTAGTTAACTCGTTTTTTTTTTCCTCCGATTTAACTATACATAAGAGTAAAATATTAAATATTGGCCTATCCACCTCTGGTCTTGGCACACTGATCGTAAACAAATGCACATCAGTAAAAAAAGAAAAAAAAAGTAGACACATTCCCCACATCTCTCCAGCCGACCAACCCGGCCAAGAATAACACCTGCCTGGCGCCCTCCCTCAACGGTGCTGCCAGGCGTCTCCCAACCACAAATCACAATTTACCTAACTCCCTGACCACTTGGTTGCCAATATCCATTCACAGACGTGGCTAATACGGTAAGATAAAGCAAATGGGAAAAACCAATGTTCATTCTGTACCCTGCGCTTCCTGTTGTTAAACTCCGAAGGATTTGCCGATGCAAAATAGTACCATGTAACGGTGACAGCCCGACATACAAAAACGCCTAAACACATTTTGTTTTACAATGGGAGGCGGTGACACCGACATCCGCAAAAAACCACCTCGAAGCAAGTACTCCATCGATCATCTCAAAAGCAAGGGTCCAATCCAGGAGAAACTGTCATTCTTAATAGTCACCTCAGAATATATCTCAACTGGAGCACAGGTAGACATGCCAGTGCCTGTGTCTGCGTGGTGAGACGTTCTGAGGAAAGGGACGGGTCTGGGCAGCAGCCTCGCATCCGGCACAAGAATCTGTAATCAGTGAATTGGATGTTAAATTCGCCGGGCCTACGGGAGGCACGGGCTAGCTATCTCCTGACGGCCCGAATGGGTATACATCATTAAGGGAGAAGACAAAATGATACTTTAAATTAGGAACCACATAAATATAGTGCTACTGCTGAAGGAACGATTCTAATAGAATTTCACAATGCCCCCCAGTAGCACCATGGGAGTTTAAGAAGCCATGACTTGAATTAGACGAAACTCGTAATTGACAGCTGAGGCACACTACAGACCCTAGACCCCGCCCACCTCCTGCTCACGTCTTGTACCGTGTGAGCTAACTATGTGGCTCCTATCTTCTTTTTTAAGCATTCTTTAACAAGCAGCCTAGCCCAAATGTTTGACGCCGCGAGTCGATACTGGCTGGACTCCCCACACTTCTACCTTGACCTAGAAAACAAGTCTGACCGATAAACTGAAAATAAATCCCAAACACTTGCTGGCATGTGGTGGACAAAAGCAAAGAGCAAGACATACAACATGTCCCTCATAGACACCTTCTCTATAGTTATGTGGTGTCAAAATCTCAACAGCAACATATTACAGCGAAACACTTACCATGGAGCTAACCTATGACATATACCGCATTCTTTTGGCCGCTGCTCTCGTGAGCTGTGTGTGTGTTTAAGCCCCAAAGACCTGGGCGCGCAGCACGCTGCTGCTTACCGTAGTTTCTGTGTGGAGATTAGTCATGCGGAGACTGACTGACTTAGGACACCTGACTTTCTTCTTAGAGGGAAGCTGTGGTATCCTCTTCGTGTACACTTTCTACCTCTACGAGTTGAGGCCACAAACACATGGGCTCAAATACATCCATGCTGCAATCTATCTATCTATCTATCTATCTATCTATCTATCTATCTATCTATCTATATATATATATATATATATATAT
>JAYMFT010283928.1:0-10452 GCA_038088735.1 Panulirus argus | reverse complement strand
GGGATAAACCTAAATACAATATTAGAATGTGTGGGAAACCACTTAGGGATAAACCTCAATACAATAAAATGGTATATGACAAATCTTTGATGGTTAAAACTCAATACCGTGTGTCAGAAACCAGTGAAAGATAAAACAATGCAATATGAGTGTTTCAGGAACCAGTGAACGTTGACACAATAAAATATGTCAAAAGCCAGTGAAAGATAAAACTCAATTCAATATGAGAGGTCGTTAGAAACCAGTGAACGATGACACTCAATGTAATATGAGTGTGTCAGAAACCAGTGAAGGATAAGACTCATGCAATATGAGTGTGTCAAAAACCAGAGAACGATTAAAAAATGCAATATGAGTGTGTCAGAAAGCAGTGAAGGATATAAATAAGAGTGTGTCAGTAACCAGTGAAAGATGACTCAATGCAATGTGTCAAAAACCCTTGAGGTGTAAACATCAAAACAATATCAGAGCGTGTGAGACACCAGTGAGGGATAAACCTCAAAACATGACACCTAGTGAGAAAATAGTTTGGGAAAAACCTAAATTTAATATGAAAGTGTGTGAGAAACCAGTGAGGGATAAACGTCAATACATTATGGGAGTGTGTTAGAAAACAGTCAGGGATAAACATCAATACAATATGAAAGTTTGTGAAAAAACAGTAAGACTAAGCGAGAAATTAGTGAGGGATAAACGTCAATACATTCTGTGAATGTGTGAGAAATGACTGAGATTGTGTCAGTAAACAGTGAAGGATAAAACTTAACGCAATGAGAGTGTGTCAGACACCAGTGAACGATAACACAATGCAATATGAGTGTGTCAGGAACCAATGAACGATAAAACTCAATGCAATATGAGTGTATCAGAAACCAGTGGATAAAACTCATGCAATATGAGTGTCTCAGAAACCAGTGTGCGATAAAACTCAATGCACTATAAGTGTGTCAGGATCCAGTTAAGGATAAAAATCATGCAATATGAGAGTGTGTCAGTAACCAGTGAACGATAAGACAATGCAAATATGTGTCAGTAACCAGTGAAGGATAAAACTGAGCGCAATATGAGAGTGTGCCAGAAACCAGTAAACGATAACAATGATATATGAGTATGTCAGAAACCAGTTAAGAATAAAAATCATGCAATATGAGTGTGTCAGTAACCAGGGAACGATAAAATTCAATGCAATATGAGTGTGTGAAAAACCTGTGAGGTTTAGACCTCAATACAATATCAAAGCGTGTAAAAAACCAGTGTGCGATAAAATCTCAAAACAATATGACACCTGAAAAAGCAGTAAACGGAAAAACCTAAATTCAATATGAAAGTGTGAGAAGTCAATGAGGGATAAACGTCAATACAAGATAGGAGTGTGTTAAAAACCAGTCAGGGATAAACATCAATATAATATGTTTTTGAGAAAACCGTGAGGGATAAACCTTAATACAATATGAGACTCTGAGAGAAACCAGTGATTAAAAAACCTCTGAGCAGTTTAATAGTATATTAAAAAACACTGAGCGATAAATCTCAACAAAATATGAGTGTGTGAGAAACCCCGGGGGATAAACCTCAATACATTATGCGAATGTGTGAGAAATCAGTGAGGGATAAGCTACAATACATTATGAGATTGTGTCAGAAAATAGTGATCAACCTCTAAACAATGTTAGAGTGTAAGAGAACGTAGTGAGAGACAAATCTCAGTACAATATGAGAGTGTGTGAGACACCATTGTCGAAAAACCTCATGCAATATGAGAGTGTGTCAGACACCAATGAACGAAAAAACTCAATGCAATATGAGTGTGTCAGAAACCAGTGAACGATAAAATTCAATGCACTCTGTGTCAGAAAACAGTTAAGGATAATATTCATGCAATATGAGAGTGTGTCTGAAACTAGGGAAAAACATCAATACAATATAAAAGTATGTCAGTAACCAGTGAGGGATAAACATCAATACAATATCAGAGTGTGTGAAAAAACAATAAGGTATAAACCTCAACAAGATATGCGAATGTGTGAAACTATTGAGATACAAAGCTGAATACTATATGCGATTTTATGAGAAACCAGTGAGGAAAAAATTTCAAAACAATATGAAAGAGAATGAGATAAACCCAAATACAATATTAGAGTTTGTGGGAAAGCACTTAGGGATAAATCTCAATACAAAAAAACAGTCTATGACAAACCATTGAAGGTTAAAACTCAATACCGTATGAAAGTGTGTCAAAAACCAGTGAAAGATAAAACTCATGCAATATGAGATTTTGGCAACAGTGAACGATAACACTCAATGCAATATGAATGATAAAACTCATGCTATATGAGTGTGTCAGCAACCAATGAAGGATAAAACTCAATGCAATATGAGTGTGTCAGAAACGAGTGAAGGATAAAACTCATGCAATATAAGAGTGTGTCAAAAACCAGTGAACGGTAAAACTCAATGCACTGTGAGTGTGTCAGGAACCAGTTAAGGATAAAAATCATGCAATATGAGTGTCAGAAACCAATGAACGATGAGACAATGAAATATGAGTGTGTCAGCAACCAGTGAAAGATAAAACAACGCAATATGAGTGAACCAGAAACCAGCTAACGATAACACTCAATGCAATATGAGTATGTCAGAAACTAGTGAAGGATAAAACTCATGCAATATGAGAGGGTGTCAGGAACAAGTGAACGATAAAACTCAATGCAATATGAGTGTCAGGAACCAGTGAACGATAAAACTCAATGAACTATGAGTTAAGGATAAAAAAAAAAGTGAAGGATGAGACAATGCACTATGAGTGTGTCAGCAAACAGTGAAGGATAAAATTCAACTCAATATGAGACAATGAAATATGAGTGAGTGAAGGATAAAACTCATGCAATATGTGTCAGAAACCAATGAACTAAAGAACTCAATGCAATATGAGTGTGTCAGTAACCAGTGAACGATAAAACTCAATGCAATATGAGTGTGTCAAAAACCTCTGAGGTTTAAACCTTAATATAATATCAGAGCGTGTAAGAAACAAGTGAGCCATAAGCCACAAAACAATATGACATCTGAGAAAACAGTAAACGGATAAACCTAAATTCTATGTGAAAGTGTGTGAGAAATCCATGAGGGATAAACCATTCAGGGATAAACATCAGTACAATATGTAAGTTTGTGAGAAACCAGTGAAGGATAAACCTCTGAGCAGTTTAATAGTATATAGAAAAACACTGAGCGATAAACCTCAACAAAATATGTGTGAGAGAAACCCCGGCGGGATAAACCTCAATACATTATGCGAAAGTGTGAGAAATCAGCCTAAGTACAATATGAAATTGTGTCAGAAGACAGTAAGGGATGAACCTTTAAACAATATTAGAGTGTGTGAGAAACTAGTGAGAGATAATCTCAATACAATATGAGAATGTGTGAGAAACCATTGTGGGAAAACATCAATATGAGAGTGTGTGTTAAAGCAGAGAGGGATAAACGTCAATACAATATGAAAATATGTCAGTAACCAGTGAGAGATAAACATCAATACAATATCAGAGTGTGTGAAGCAATGAGGGATAAACCTCAACAAGATATGCGAATGTGTAAGGAAAAAATACAATATTAGTATGTGTGGGAGACCAGAGTTAAATTTCAATACAATAAAATGGTATAAAACAGACCATTGAAGGTTAAAACACTATCCCGTGTGTCAGAAACCAGTGTTTCAGGAACCAGTGAACGATGACGCAATAAAATATGAGTGTCAGAAACCAGTGAAAGATAAAACTCAATGCAATATGCGAGGTCGTTAGAAACCAGTGAACGATGACACTCAATGCAATATGAGTGTGTCAGAAACCAGTGGTGAAGGATAAGACTCATGCAATATGAGAGTGTGTCAGAAACCAGAGAACGATTAGAAAATGCAATATGAGTGTGTGAGAAACCAGTGAAGTATATAAATAAGAGTGTGTCAGAAACCAGTGAACGATAAAAATCAATGCAATATGTGTCTAAAACCTTTGCGTGTTAGACACCTAGTGAGACAACAGTTTCGGATAAACCTAAACTTAACATGAAAGTGTGAGAACCATATGTGGGATAAACATCAATACGTTATGGAAGTGTGTGAGAAAACAGTCAGGGAAAGTTTGTGAAAAAACAGTGAGGATAAACCTCAATACAATATGAGAATAAGCGAAAAACCAGTGAGGGATAAACGTCAATACATTCAGCGAATGTGTGAGAAATGACTGAGGGATAAGCATCAATACAATATGAGATTGTGTCAGAAAACAGTGAAGGTTAAAAACTCAACGCAATATGAGAGTGTGTCAGACACCAGTGAACGATAACACTCAATGCAATATGAGTGTGTCAGAAACCAGTGAAGGATAAAACTCATGCAATGTGATAGTGTGTCAGACACCAGTGAACGATAAATCTCAATGCAATATGAGTGTGTCAGAAACCTGTGAAGGATAAAACCCATGCAATATGAAAGTGTGTCAGCAACCAATGAACGATATAACTCAAACCAATATGAGTGTGTCAGTAACCAGTTCAGATAAAAAAAGATGCAATATGAGAGTGTGTCAGTAACCCGTGAACGATGAGACAATGCAAAATGTGTCAGAAACCAGTGAAGGATGAAACTCATCGCAATATGAGTGCCAAAAACCAGTAAACGATAACAATGCAATATAAGTGTCAGAAACCAGTTAAGGATAAAAATCATGCAATATGTGTCAGGAACTAGGCAACGATGAAATTCAATGCAATATGAGAGTGTCAAAAACCTGTGAGGTTTAAACCTCAATACAATATCAGAGCGTGTAAGAAATCAGTGTGCGATAAACCTCAAAACAATATGACACAAGAGAAAACAGTAAACGGAAAAACCAAAATTCAATATGAAAGTGTGTGAGAAATCAGTGAGGGATAAACGTCAATACAAGATAGGAGTGTGTTAAAAACCAGTCAGGGATAAACATCAATATAATATGAATATTTTTGAGAAACCAGTGAGGGATAAACCTCAATACAATATGAGACTGTGAGAAACCAATGAGGAAAAAACCTCTGAGCAGTTTAATAGTATATAAAAAAATACTGAGCGATAAATCTCAACAAAATATGAGTGTGTGAGAAACCCCGGGGGGATAAACCTCAATACATTATGTGAATGTGTGAGAGATCAATGAGGAATAAGCCTCAATACAATATGAGATTGTGTCAGAAAACAGTGAGGGATCAACCTCTAAACAATATTAGAGTGTGTGAGAACCTGGTGAGACATAAATCTCAGTACTATATGAGAGTGTGTTAGAAACCATTGTGGAAAAACCTCAATGCAATATGAGAGTGTGTGTTAAAGCAGAGAGGGACAACCGTCAATATATAATATAAAAATATGTCAGTAACCAGTGAGGGATAAACATCAATACAATATCAGAGTGTGTGAAAAAACAATGCGAATGTGTGAGAAACCATTGAGATATAAAGCTCATACTATATGCGATTATGTGAGAAACCAGTGAGGGAAAAATTTTAGAACAATATGAAAGAGAATGAGAACCCACTGAGGGATAAACCCAAATACAATATTAGAGTGTGTGGGAAACCACTTAGGGATAAACCTCAATACAATAAAAGAGTATATGACAAACAATTAATACTCATAACCGTGTGTCATAAACTAGTGAAAGATAAAACTCAATGCAATATGAGTGTATCAGGAACCATTGAAGGATGACACAATAAAATATGTGTCAGAAACCAGTGAAAAATAAAACTCAATGCAATGTGAGAGTGTGTCAAAAACCTGTGAACGATGACACAATGTAATTTGAGTGTGTCAGAACCAGCCAACGATATAACTCAATGTAATATGAGTGTGTCAGAAACAAAAGAACGATAAAAAAAATGCAATATGAGTGTGTCAGATACATGTGAAGAATATAAATAAGAGAGTGTGTCAGAAACCATTGAACGATGAAACTAAATGCAATATGTGTCATAAACCTCAATACAATACCAGAGCGTGTGAGACACCAGTGAGGGATAAACCTCAAAACAATATGACACCTAGTGAGAAAACAGTTTGGGATAAACCTAAATTCAATATGAAAGAGTGTGAGGATCCACTGAGGGATAAACGTCTATACAATATGGGAGTGTGTTAGAAACCAGTCAGGGATAAACATCAATACAATATGAAAGTTTGTGAGAAAACAGTGAGGGATAAACCTCAATACAATATGAGACTCAGCGAGAAACCAATAAGGGATAAACCTCAATACATTATGCGAATGTGTGAGAAATCACTGAGGGATAGGCCTCAATACAACATGGGAATGTGTCAGTAAACAGAGAAGGATAAAACTCAACGCAATAAGAATGTTTCAGAAACCAGTGAACGATAACACCAATGAAATATGAGTGTGTCAGACACCAATGAACGATAAAACTCAATGCAATATGAGTGTGTCAGGAACCAATGAAGGATAAAACTCATGTAATATGAGAGTGTGTCAGTAACCAGTGAACAATAATACTTAATGCACTATGAGTGTGTCAGAATCAGTTAAGGATAAAAATCCTGCAACATGAGAGTGTATCAGCAACCAGTGAACGATGAGACAATGCAATATGAGTGTGTCAGTAACATGTGAAGGATAAAGCTCAATGCAATAGGAGAATGTGTCAAGAAACCAGTGAACGATAACAATGCAATATGAGTGTGTCAGTAACCAGTGAAGGATAGATAAAATTCATGCAATATGAGAGTGTGTCAGACACCAATGAACGACAAAACTCAATGCAATATAAGGGTGTCAGAAACCAGTGAACTATAAAACTCAATGCACTATGAGTGTGTCAGGAACCAGTTAAGGATAAAAATCATGCAATATGAGAGTGTGATCGGAACCAGTGAACGATGAGACAATGCGATATGTTTTTGTCAGATACCAGTGAAAGATAAAACCTCAACCTAAAGAAAATATGAGTGTGTGAGAAACCCCGAGGGGAAATCAGTGAGGGATAAGCCTCAATACAATATGTGATTGTCGGAAAACAGTGAAGGATCATTCTCTAAACAATATCAGAGTGCATGAGAAACTAGTGAGATAAATCTCAGTACAATATTGTGGAAAAAACCTAATACAATATGAGAGTGTGTGTTAAAGCCAAAAGGGATAAGCGACAATACAATATGAAAATATATCAGTTACCAGTTACAATATCACAGTGTGTGAAATACCAATGAGGGATAAACCTCAACAAGATATGCGAATGTGTGAGAAACCATTGAGATATAAAGCTTAATACTATATGCGATGATGTGAGAAACCAGTGAGGGAAAAATTTCAAAACAATATGAAAGAGAATGAGAGCCCAGTGAGGGATAAACCTAAATACAATATTAGAGTGTGTGGAAAACCACTGAGTACAATAAAAGAGTATATGACAAACCATTGAAGGTGTAATAAAACAGTGAAAGATAAAACTCAATGCAATATGAGTATGCGAGGAACTAGCGAAGGATAAAACTCATGCAAGATGAAAGTGTGTCAGAAACCAGTGAACGATAAAACTCAATACAGTTAAGGATAAAAATCATGTAATATGAGAAAATGTCAAAGACCAGTGAATAAGACAATGCAATATGAGTGTGTCAGGAACCAGTGAAGGATAAAACAACGCAATATGAGAGTGTGCAATAAGAGAGTGTGTCAGCAACCAATGAACGATAAAACAAAGCAATAAGTGTGTCAGAAACGAGTGAAGGATAAAACTAATGTAACATGAGTGTGTCAGTAACCAGTGAATGATGAGACAATGCAATATGAGTGTGTCAGAAACCAGTGATGGATAAAACAACGCAAAATGAGAGTGTGCAATATGAGTATGTCAGGAACTAGTGAAGGATAAAACATGCAATATGGGAGTGTGTCGGCAACCAATGAACGATAAAACTCAAAGCAATATGAGTGTGTCAGGAACCAGTGAAGGATAAAATTCATGCAATATGAAATTGTGTCAGGAACCAGTGAAAGATAAAACTCATGGCACTCTGTGTCAGAAAGCAGTTAAGGATAAAATTAATGCAATAAGAGAGTGTGTCTGAAACCAGGGAACGATGAAACTTAATGCAATATGAGTGTGAGGTTTAAACCTCAATACAATATCAGAGCGTGTAAGAAACCAGTGAGCGATAAACCACAGAACAATATGACATCTGAGAAAACAGTAAAAGAAAAAAAATTCAATATGAAAATGTGTGAGAAATCAGTGAGATAAACGTCAGTACAATAGAGGAGTGTGTTAGAAACCATTCAGGGATAAACATCAATACAATATGAATGTTTGTGAGAAACCAGTGAGGGATAAATCCCTAAGCAGTTTAATAGTATATAAAAAAACACTGCGATAAACCTCAACAAAATATAAGTGTGTGAGAAACCCCGGGGGGGGGATAAACCTCAATACATTATGCGAATGTGGGAGAAATCAGTGAGGGATAAGCCTCAATACAATATGAGATTGTGTCAGAAAACAGTGAAGGATCAACCTCTAAAATATATTAGAGTGTGTGAGAAAATAGTGTGAGATATATCTCAGTACAATATGAGAGTGTGTGAGAAACCATTGTGGAAAAACATCAATACAATTTGAGAGTGTGTGTTAAAGCAGAGAGGGATAAACGTCAATACAATATGAAAATATGTCAGAAACCAGTGAGGAATAAACATCAATAAAATATCAGAGTGTGTAAAACCAATGATATGCGAATGTGTAAGGGAATAATTCAAATATGAAAGAGAATGAGAACCCAGTGAGGGATAAACCTAAATGCAATATTAGAATGTGTGGGAAACCATTTAGGGATAAACCTCAATACAATAAAATGGTATTTGACAAATCTTTGAAGGTTATAAATCAATACCGTATATGAGAAACCAGTTAAAGATAAAACAATTCAATATGAGTGTTTCTGGAACCAGTGAACGATGACACAATAAAATATGAGTGTCAAAAACCAGTGAAAGATGATACTCAATGTATTATGAGTGTGTCAGGAACTAGTGAAGGATAAAACTCATGCAAGATGAAAGTGTGTCAGAAACCTGTGATCGATAAAAAATGCACTGTGAGTATGTCAGTAACCAGTTAGGGATAAAAATAATGTAATATGAGAGTATGTCAGTAACGAGTGAATGATGAGACAATGCAATATGAGTGTGTCAGAAACCAGTGATGGATAAAACAACGCAATATGAGAGTGTGCAATATGAGTATGAGTATGGGAGTGTGTCAGCAACCAATGAACGATAAAACTCAAAACAATATGAGTGTGTCAGGAACCAGTGAAGGATAAAACTAATGTAATATGAGAGTATGTCAGAAACCAGTGAACGATAAAACTCAGTGCAGTATGAGTGTGTCAGTAACCAGTTAAGGATTAAGATTATGCAATATGAGAGTGTGTCAGAAACCAGTGAACAATGAGACAATGCAATATGAGTGTGTCAGGAACCAGTGAAGGATAAAACAACGCAATATGAGAGTGTGCCAGAAACCAGTGAACGATAAAACTCAATG
This sequence comes from Panulirus argus, assembly GCA_038088735.1. Classification (NCBI taxonomy): domain Eukaryota; kingdom Metazoa; phylum Arthropoda; class Malacostraca; order Decapoda; family Palinuridae; genus Panulirus; species Panulirus argus. Next base: position 852 of record JAYMFT010283928.1, on the reverse strand, counting down.
CACAATGAGTGTGTCAGTAACCAGTTAAGGATAAAAATCATGCAATATGAGAGTGTCAGCAACCATTGAAGGAGAAATCTCATGCAACATGAGAGTGTGTCAGAAACCAATAAACGAAAGCAGTTAAGGATAAAACTAATGCAATATGAGTGTGTCTGAAACAGGGGAACGATAAACTCAATGCAATATGTGTCAAAAACCTGTGAGGTTTAAACCTCAATACAATATCAGAGCGTGTGAGAAACTAGTGAGCGATAAACCACAAAACAATATGACCTGAGAAAACAATAAACGGATAAACCTAAATTCAATATGAAAGTGTGTGAGAAATCAGAAATCAGTGAGGGATAAACGTCAACACAATATAGGAGTGTGTTAAAAACCATTCAGGGACAAACATCAATACAATATGAATGTTGGTGAGAAACCAGTAAGGGATAAACCTCAACAAAATGTGCCCGAAACCAGTCAACGATGGAATCAGTGAAGGATAAATCTCAAGCAATATGAGAGTGTGTCAGACACCAATGAACGATAAAACTAAATGCAATATGAGTGTCAGAAACCAGTGAAGGATAAAAATCATGCAATATGAGTGTCTGTCAGAAACCAATGAACAATAAAACTCAATGCAATATGTGTGTGTCAAACACAATATCAGAGCGTGTAAGAAACCAATGAGCGATAAACCACAAAACAATATGACGTCTGAGAAAACAGTAAACGGATAAACCTAAATTCAATATGAAAGTGTGTGAGAAATCAGTGAGGGATTAACGTCAATACAATATAGGAGTGTGTTAGAAACCATTCAGGGATAAACATCAATACAATATGAATGTTTGTGAGAAA
>JAYMFT010283895.1:0-10453 GCA_038088735.1 Panulirus argus | reverse complement strand
GCTCAGGTCTCTGCATCCCAGGTATGAATTATCACGAAAGAGCTCGGGTTTCTGCATCCCAGGTGTGAATTATCACGAAAGCGATCGGGTGTCTGCATCCCTGGTGTGAATTATCACGAAAGCGCTCGGGTCTCTGCATTCCTGGTGTGAATTATCACGAAAGCGCTCGGGTTTCTGCATTCCAGGTGTGAATTATCACGAAGCGCTCGGGTCTCTGCATCCCTGGTGTGAATTATCACGAAAGCGCTGGAATCCCTGCATCCCTGGTGTGAATTATCAGGAAAGCGCTCGGGTTTCTGCATTCCAGGTGTGAATTATCACGAAAGCGCTCGGGTCTCAGCATCTCTGGTGTGAATTATCACGAAAGAGCTGGAATCTCTGCATCCCTAGTGTGAATTATCACGAAAGCGCTCGGGTTTCTGCATTCCAGGTGTGAATTATCACGAAAGCGCTCGGGTCTCTGCATCCCTGGTGTGAATTATCACGAATGCTCTCGGTTAGATACAATTATGCAAATCTAATACCATTTTAACCTGTGCGTAGTTATGGGTTCAAAGTGGCGGTTGATTTCCCTTGTGTACGTGTTCTATTTTAGTCTTCTTATTTATATAATGATGGTTCATGGCCATTATGGGTTGTTGTGATTTATATTATGAGAGTTCTGAACAGATTGAGGGAGTTATTGTGTATATGATAGTCAGTGCCTAAAAGATATCCGTTCTCTGTGAAGGTATCAAACTCACCACAGAAAATGGTAGTCTTAATAGCCCTAACTCAAGTTATTACCCAATTAGTGTTAGACCCAGAATGCAATGAGGGGTTTATATATATACTGGTGATCTTTTCACACATCCCAGAACAAAACTTCCAACCTTAGACACCAACATTGCCTCTGGGAGTCTGGGACCCATTTATAAATGTCTGCTCAATACTTTTATTCGAAACTAAAAATCATATTTCTTGTGGGACTCTCTCAGTACTAATGTATATTTTACAGTAGAGGGGAAGCCTTGAAATTTGCCCAACATCGGGTAGTCGGGAAACCTGAGGCCAGGTAGTCGACCAGGTGACACAACTTGTTTCTGGGAGCGGTCTGGTTGTTATGGTCCACAACCAGGTAGACCATAACAACTAGACCTCTCAATAATCTTTTCTACAAATCCTTTTCGACTAGAAATATGATAAATGTCACAGTAGCTACTAACAGATAAGGGTTTTGTTCCTCTCAACAGATAAAATTACATAGAAAAAATCTGTTTAGAATATCATTGTCTACGTGAACATATTTTTATTGTCACTTTCAACCGTACGCCACAGGTGCCTTATCTGTGTCCCCTGAGAATTACTTAAAACAGGATTCCTTTTTTTTTTACATGGATGCCTTTTGCTACGGCATTCTCACTGATCACTAACTGGTAGTGGATTATCATGACCACTTAAAGTACCTTCGTGTGTACCAGACACTGAAACCTTTGATTCTCCAGCGTAATGTTCCGATTTCTTAAAGTCACCCTGATGACAGTCAGACCGCTTGACGTTTTCTGTGGCATCTCTTGGGACAGAAAGTGTTCCATTCGTCGACTTGGGCTTTTCATATTTTCGCAACCAGCAGTAGAAGCTGAAACTCGTCTTATTAACTGCTACTTCAGGGACTTCAGATGGGTGTGTAAAGCCTGAAATAGAAGTGTAAGAAAGAATAGTGAGAATTGAAATGCCACAAAATATTATTAAGTATAATTTCTTAGTCTCTCAATGAATTTACTTGGCCTTGAGGAGTCATTTCCAATCGTGGTGCTGCTGGTTTTTTCTCTTAATAGATTAACTGAGGCATCTGTGTAAACAAAATGGGTGAAGCCAAATGGCTTTGTAAACTAGTAATTACGTACGATATGAGTGCGTGGTACTGGAACAAGTGGTGTTTGAAGTGCGTTAAGACTGTGTTGATTTCAGCAAAATGGTCTAATGCTGATGAAATACTTGAACGCACCTGCTTGCATAGCTACAACTAAAACGGCATTCACACTCTCTCGTGTGCTGTGCTAGGGTCAGATCGACGCGCTTGGACCTAAGGGGGGGGGGGGTCTGGTGTGGTGTGCGTAACTCGAGACACAGACCTGCACTCACCTACGATACAGGCGAAGACGTTGGACATTACGATCGTCGTGACGACTCCAATGGCTCCGAAGAGGCAGTAAGATAACTGGTAGAGCGGAAACACCTCCGACCTGTGCATATAGGAGAATTCACAATAGGAAAAAATCTTAGAACCACTGTGAGGGGAGCCTTTAAGACATGGTGCTGTAAGGAATACCACACATCCACGGGTACTGTCGGGGGTGTGTAACATGCATTACAAGACAGCTGGTGCAGTGTTACAGCTGTGAAAATACAAGGCAGCACAGTAGGAACATCACAAAACCTGCTGTAAACAATGTCAGATTGTAAGTCAGAGTATTTGTTGACTATCGTCTTTTTCCACACACACACGCACACACTCTGTCCTACCTGTACTGCAAACCCACACCTTTCCTGCAGCTCAGTTTGTGAAGGAATTAAGAAGCCAGTGATATATACTGTGAGTTGCATGACACTCTCTTTTGTTTCTCAGTTCCGTATTTTGATATTTGGGTGATCAGAAAGGGAGTCCAGATCTGAAAAGGCAATGTTGCGCTGTTTCAAAATCTTTGAGGTTTTCTATTTTGCAACAAAGCAATTTTTAGGGGGGGGGGTATGCAGACTGTGGAAGTCTAAATTCAGTGACAGTTTTTTTTTTCCTCCACGTCGTCACAGACAAAGAATAAAAGAATATGGGAAGACAAACACAAAATGGTAGAACATGGGATGTTATACAAAACATTCTGCAAGGACACCCCCCCCCCCCCATCTATCATGGGGGTAGGAAAGGATATGCATTAGACCGAATCCTGAGTGCAGGCATAATCATGGGGGAAAAGGTATCCCATGCATGTCAGAGAAGGCAACTTAGAGGGGCACAGGAGAGCTGGGAAATGAAAATCCTTCCCTCCTGTATCACTCTCCAAAACAAGGAACAGAAGAAGGAGCCAAGGCAAGACATTTTGAGTAGGAACAGAGCCGAGAGACAAGGTGGGATATTCACCTCACAGGCCGAGTCACCTGTTGATGGAGCAGCCACCCGGCCCCACATGGGAAACGGCGAACACACCGTGGAAGAAAATGAAATATTTACTTACTCATCGGAATCTAGATTATCCGTAGTCGTAGAGGGAGGCGGGAGGGTGGTGTATGCCGGTCCGCAGGTGGTCAAGTTGGCCTCTGGGCAACCCTCAGTGGACAGACTCAACATGGTGGGCGGCGGAGCGTACAGGAAGTTCCCCACCACAATCCACAGAGACAGAGTGAGAGCTGAGACGCCGCCCAACACCGCACTCTGTTGTACCACAAACAAACTCGGTCACCACAGCGCTTCCATACAAGTGAATAACGTAAAGCGTCGGCCTTTTTGGCATGATGTCGTTTCGCGTTGAGGATAACACATTCCGAAGACCCGGAAGTACATAGTCGGAACTCACCTTAGCGTTGACCCAGGGGCAGAGCATAGCTGTGAGAAAGATGCCTGCTATTGGGCCGCTGAAGGCCCCGGAAATGGAGTAGCTGACCTGCACCAGCCCGCCCATACTTCCGGCCAGGATCCCGAGGAATATGGACACCAGACCCGAAAGCATAGCTGTGAAAAAGGGAGAACAAGGAGAAGAAAAATAATCACTCCATCACTGATCACATTACTCGACGTGGGCGACCAGATGTGCACAACTTAAAGTCTATGCCCAAACGCACGCATAATTACGAGTACATTACGAGTGTCGTTCAACAAGAGATGAAGTTTCTACGACCCAGTGCTTAAGTCTATTTTACGCGAGAAAGTTCATGACAGGAATCAACCACTTTTCCTCCATGTGTATATAACTCACAAATGATAACAGTGATGTTCTTGGCTCGCGCTTCACTGACAGAGGAGAACATCTTGAAGTGTTGCATCAGGTCCTCCCAAGTGTTCGAAGCAATAGCGTTGAGCGACGACGAGACGGAGCTGTCGGCGAGAGATACAAATTATCAACTGCGAATATTCGCCACGTCAAAAGCTGGTGGTACGTTCTGAAGACTGGAACCCCAGAAGGGCCCTTTGATCACACTATTTCCTGCCTGACGGAGGCTACTTGTGTGCTGAAGACGAACATGGGTTCAGAAGTGATGGATGAGTGGACTGTATGTTCTTGAATTGCCAGAGAAGGTTTCTGGTATTGTTCCCTAAATAGGACTACTGATGGCCCCACACACCCTAGTTAGTGTCGAGTAAAACTGAATACAAGTGAACTCAAGCAGCCAATGACCATTGGGTCCTACTAACGAGGCTGCTTGTGTCAGCAGAGGAGAATTAGAAACTCGTGGATTAATGTGGCAGAAGTAGAAAGACATACACAATTAAATATATTTGATTCTGTTTTCATTACGTTAACCTATGACCTCTTTTTAAAGTGTTCCTGCAGCTTCAAGACTTTACTAAATAGATCGAGCAGTAAGGGAAGCTGGACTCCTTTGGACAGAGAAGTACCTTGAAAAGATTACCCTTCCTAAGTCCTCTGATGATGGTGAAAAAAAAATATAGCATTCTGCTGAAAGTGTTTTCACTGCAAGTGACCGAGAAAGCTGTTTAATCTAAGTTTGAGAACAGAGAACGGATAAAACCTTTTCCATTTGAACAGAGGACATGTTGACCTCCTGACCTGAGAACGCCGCTGTAGACCGCAGCTACGAACAGTCCAGGGAGACCTGGCAAGTAGCCCAACTTGTCCACCACGAAGTAGACCAGAATCTGAAAGCAAAGGATGGCACGGTGTCTGTAGAAAGAACTTGAGTGAAACCTGACCCAAAGGTTACTTTACGTAAGTCTCTGGGCATTTCTCTCGCTTCAGAGAGTGAGCTCCGAAAGACAAGGTTAACTGAATGGTACTTTAAGCCTGACAGAGTCTAGAAACATTCTTCAATATTCTGGGAACATAGAGATGATATGCTTAGAACCTTTAAGAAATATTAATCCAGTCTTTAAGTATCTAATTTGTAAGCATCACTTTAAGCAAACTTTTATGTCCGTTATGAGTTTCGCATTGTTCTACGGCAGGTTTCATATCGTCACGAAGATTGAGAGTTCAAATAACCAGTCCCAGGACAATGAGGCCCAACTAACTGCTTTCTGGGAGACAGTAGTTCCTCACTTGTATATAAGATTTACAGCCTCTCATTCCCCGGCTCCCTGCACACTGCCCCACCTAGTTTATCACTGTCTTCTCCCAGCAAGTTGCTTCAGTCACCGCAAGTTTTCAACGCGCTGGCTTTTCCTCCTTCCCGGAATATCCATAAGTTAATCATCCACAGTCATTAAAAGCCACGAATTCTCTGGCCATATTTCTGTCCACCTTGCCCACTCGAATGGTTCCTTGTATTCTCCTCATAAGTGGATTTACTTGAACAAGTCCCTCTCAACAAAATATGCAGAAAAATCTGTAAATTTGGCACTAGTAGATTTGGCACAGAAAAGAATATAACCTATTAGCTTAGTAACTGAAGGTACTACATGCCACAGGAATAGAATGGATGCCACCCAAAAACTTATGAGGTAGTTACAACACTGTTACGTACCTGGTCTGCCTTTTCAATGTACCCAGCCAGCAAGGGATCGCAGTCTGCATACACCGAGAAAACCACTAGGCCCGCATAGTTAATGAGAGACAAGAGTATTATCACACCAACCGCATTTATGGCCATCACCCTGTGAGATATAGCACAATGGCATTCATACTGATAGTGATGATAATGAGGTTTGTAATGATATTTAACACTGACGGTAATAATCATGATAATTTTAATGATTAGGGAGACCAAATTGAAGATGAAAAGATGGAGTAAAAGATATTTTGTGCAGTTGGAGCTAGAACATGCAGGAGGGTGAAAGGCGTGCACGGGATAGAGTGAATTGGCTGCAAATGATGATAAAAAAAGTAGGAAAAAAATCTTTCTAACTTCTGGGTGATGTGATTCAAAGTATAGAACATTTTGCCTTCAGCAATTGTTAGTATGTAAAATCATTTGCCAAAAAATAAAGGAATCATTTTGCCCTCAACAACAAGAGAGACATGTATAGTCATTTTGCAGTCGTGAATTTTCCAAAACTTACAGTATATGACTTACATGTAAGACTCCTTCAGGGTAGCAACAGATCCCCAGCGCTGGTACTGAACTTGAGAAGTCCCAAATGTATTGACAGAGAAGAAAATTCCGAGGGTAACTGTTGTCATAAATGTGTGACGTACCAGTGGGTTAGGATCCATGCTGGGGAATACACACATAATCACTCACTAAATACATGGAAAAAATTGCCAATTTTTCGTTTGAGAAAACAGATTCAATCTATCGTATCCATTGCTGAGGAGAATATTACAGTCATGTGCTGAGAACGTGAAAGATGTATGAGTTAAATTTCATCTGAAGAACGGATTCGAGCTCTCATATTCAGCGACAGACTACGGACTAACAAAGTTGCAGATTTCATTTCGTGACAGAAGCAGATGTGAAAATAGATAATGGTGTCTATACACTTCGTTCATTATTCAGTGACCTCTGAAGGCCACTGTTAAGCAACCAGAATGCTACAGAATCCCTGAGACCAAACACAAAGATATATTTGTAAAAGATCGGTGAATTCAGGGAGGATTCTTAACACACGGCGGTGATTCGGTAGAAGCTCAACTTTTGCCTCCTGCAGACACACTTCGCTCGCCATGATTCTTGTTATGTAACTTACTGGGGACCCCGTCAGTGAAATATTTGCGTTCACTGCTTCTGCTTTCCGCACCAGCCGCTTTAAAGAACACAGAGGAAAGTGTAGGTAGCGTTTCGTACTCGGAATTTTAACCCTCACTATATATATATCTGCTTTCGAGGTGGTGCTGCCCTCTGTGTTCAATACTTCTACGTGAAGTAGCTTTTGCTGGTACAGATTTGGTCTCCTCTCTTGCTGACCCTTGAAGCACCAAGCTTGGAAAAAACTGACTCAGTCACACGCCATGACAGTGTAATGGGACCCCCGCTCCTCTGAAGGGATGTCTATTCGGTCATGACGACTTGGTTGGGCTCATTCAAGAAATCTCCCCCCGCGTGACGTTCCTTGGGAAAACGCGTAACTCTATTTTACGACCGTCCATGACGTGGTTTTTTTGCCGTGAAGCCGGGCTAGTGGTGGATTACGTTAGTTACATACGGTTTGACATCACTCTCTGCCGTTGCTCACAGTGCATAACTGTCAGTCAATCAATGTTGTATCACAGGATTTCTTCAACCATTTGTCTAGTCTTTCTTTAAGGGTTTACTATTCAGAAAGTGTTCAGGCTGAACTTTAAGTACAACCTGATTAACAACTGGGAGTAAAGCACTGTACTGGTTGAAGCATAATAACATTGAAAAAAAAAATCGCCATATTATTCACAACATAATTTATAAGATGTTTATACATCCCACGGGCGTAATGAATTGTAGTCACAATTTTGATGATTCATCTTTTTTCCAGCAAGAGTTATTAAGTAGACAGACAACATGCATCAAAAGGACAAGTGTGGTCATATATTAGATCCAGCATAATCCATTCCGAAAGGTAATCGGTGATAAATTATTACACACTGAGGAACATGAATCTATCCACTTATGATGTAGAATGAACGTGTTCTATTCTGAGTGAATTACATTAAAGGAGTCTGATAATATTAGCAAGTTGGAAGAAATAAGACATCTGTTCACCTGCTTGTTCAGTGTCAGTTAGATGCATTCCAATATAACAAAAATCATGATAGACTCTTCAGCATTTGAATTGAAATTCACAGACTCACCTAAAAATACAACTCGGCCATTCTCTATTTGGCTCACTGTGGCCTATGAATGAAGAGACTTACTTAAAGAACTCAATGCGGCCATGTTCCTCGTCTATGCTCCAAGAGTTGGCGGCGCCCCCTACTTCGATACATCCTTGTATGATGACGAGGATGACGCCCGCAAACATGACCAGTGTCTGGAAACTGTCTGTGTACACTACTGCCTTGGCTCCGCCCTGTCATGCGACACGTAAATCAGCTTAGGATGTGCAAGAACAGCATATTTTTCTCCCATTCTTAAGCCCTGAATGGGCACAGGTGCTAATTCACTAACTACTTTGCTTACACGTGATTGAGATACAGTATTCAATTCTGACTGTCTGTAGGCTTCCTCGCCCTGCGATACCACACTGGTTACTAGTGCTAAATGGTCTGCCATAGACGGATGAGAGAAATCATTACACAGGGACTCAAATGCTTCAGGAGACTTAGAACTGCAATGGTGCAAAGTACGTCTGAATGAAAGACGGTCCTTGGAAATGCGGTACTTGAATACGTGAATCGTATTTTGCATAAGGTGCTTTATGAAGAATGTTGGGGGGGACTCCTCTGATGATTTGGTGCCCCCCCCCCCCCAAAAAAAAAAAGCAAAACGATACTCACAAGAGAGGAGTAGACAGAGCAGACGATGCCCAGTACGATAATGGACGTATTGGTGGAGATGGGAGTGACGGAGGAGATGGCCAGGGAAGGAGCAAAGAGTGCTATCCCCAGAAAGATGAATGTGTTGACGATCTGAAGTACCGACGTCAGCTTCCTGACAACGGATGTCTTCCACCTAATCTCTAGGTACTTGGGGGAGAAAATGACTTCATTTCTTAAATTCAGATGTATGATTTATTTTTCTATAATAGTCACTGATCTTCCAATTTCATCCAAATCATTGTACAGTCTGCGCTGACCATGTGCGCGCAGAATTACGGAAAATTTCAGCTCCTTTTAAAGAATACTTATCATTTATCTTTTGCAAATATGGAATGATAAAAAAACTCGGTCTAATTAGTTCATGCTGGTTCAGAATTTACTGGAACGAACTCTCTAAAATGCAGATATTGGCGAAACAAATTCGCGCCTAGAACAAAATAAAGAAGAATTGTCCTTTTACTGACAACTTACCTCGTATATGGAGACAAGTCGAAGAGGGTAAATGATTCTCATAGTGACGAGGGAAGTTAGTGACGAGCCAAAGACGATTCCCAACGTAAACATCCAAAACTGAGATCCGTAGTAATACATCTCAGAGGAGTTACCTGTGGGATGACACGCTTAGAGTATGGCTTAACAGTTACGAGAGAGAGAGATTCTAAAGTCCCGTATCCAATAAAATGTCTCTGTTTCATCCGTAGAACGTGAGGTAGCAACACTGTTTACGTCAGTAACCCGTGTGACATCATCACTATTGCATCTGTGCCTGTGGGATATCATCACTATTACATCTATAACCTGTGGGACATCATCACTGTTACACCAATGCCTGTAGGATATCAACACTTTTACATCAATAACCTGTATAGGGGGAAGATTTCTGGGTCCTCATCTCTTGAACCATCTCTGTGCATCATATATTCTTTAAACTTCTGTATTTTCTCTGCAGTTCTAATATCTTCATGCGCTTCGTTCCGTTCATACCCTCCTCCCACTTTAAAAGTACTCCTTTCCATCCTTTCTAACTACCCAGCGCCCTCTGTAGACGGCAAACTCACCCAGTATTGATATAGCCGAGATCACCCCAGCTAGGAAGGAGAGGGCCACTGGAATGGGCTTCATCTTGCCCCCACCTAAGAAAAAGTCCTTCGTGTCGAGGCCTCGACTCTTCCACCACTGGAACAAGCCTGCAAGAGGAGGACTGCTTAGAACTGTTATGCAAAACGAGGGTGGTTCTGCTGTTATGCCCATGCAGTGAACAGCCAGGATCTAGGTATCCCCGTTCACAGATATGCTTTCTTATGTGGCTTCGTCCCAAACGCTGAAGCTATGGCATATTTCAACTTAGGTTTTGTCCCAAGCCCTCGCCTCTGGTCTCTCCCTTCAAGAGGCCTTTCCGGCAAAATTTCCCTCCCCTACACTTCCCATGGCCAGCCCTGGACACTGAAGTAACCTACTTAAGGTGAGAGGGACATTAAACACATTTTTTTTTTAAGTATATTAACAGACGGAGAGAATTAAAAACAAGCCCAGTGTATCCAAAGCAAGGCCCTTTCGCGTTCTTGTCCCACAAAAACCAGACTTTGCCCAACAGATGAGACTTCGGATAAGGAAACATGCTCGGACTAACCTATCCCGAGGGAAATGGCAAGCGAGGCGATGAAGACTGCATAATCAGCCCCGGTGAAAGAGGCTGTAAAAGCAGCCATTTCGAACACAAATCCACTGCTCTACCTGGGGGACTGGAAACATACTGGATATTAGATGTTAATAAAACATATAATATATATATATATATATATATATATATATATATATATATATATATATATATATATATATATATATAT
>JAYMFT010283884.1:0-10453 GCA_038088735.1 Panulirus argus | reverse complement strand
GCCTCTTACGACACGCAGGGAATACGTGGGAAGTATTCTTTCTCCCCTATATATATATATATATATATATATATATAAATAAATTTATATATGTGAAGGTGGTATGAGAAGTGAGGGAGTCACAGAGAGTGGTTTGGTGACGAGAGAAGAGGTGGAGAAAGCGTTAAGTAAGAGAAAATATGGCAATTTGGCTGGAGTTGATGGTATTACAGTTGAATTTCTTTAGAAGGGGTGACCGTGTTGTTGATAGATTAGTTAGGATATTCAATGTATGTAGGGATAATGGTAAGGTGCCTGAGGATTGGTAGAATGAGTAGATAGTGCCATTGTGTAAGGGCAAGGGGGTAAAGGTAAGCTGAATGTACTTGGTAGATTGCATCGAAATATAATGACTGAGAGGGTGAAGGCATGTACAGAGCATAAGATGAGGAGGAGCAGTTAGGTTTTAGATGTGTTAGAGGATGTGTGGATTTGGTGTTTCCTTTAAAGAATGTGTGTGAGAAATGCTTTGAGAAACAGATGGATTTGTATGTGGCATTTAATGAACTGGAGAAAGCATACGATAGCATTGATAGGGATGCTTTATGAAAGTTGTTGAGAATGTATGGTAATGGAGGAAAGCTGTTAGGAGCAATGAGTTTTTCTCAAAGGTGTAAGGCATGTGTATGAATAGGAAGAGAGCAGAGTGAATGGTTTCAAGTAAAGGTTGGTCTGCAGCAGGGGTGTGTGATGTTACCATGGCTGTTAATTTGTTTATGGATGGAGTGGTGAGAGAGTGGTTAGTATGCAGTCTATAGGGGATGAGAGGGCCTGGGAAGTGAGTCATTTGTTGTTTGATGATGATACAGCACTGGTGGTAGATTTGAGTGTGAAAATGCAGAAGTTGGTGACTGAGTTTTGAAGAGTATTTGAAAGGAGGAAAGTGAGAGCAAATGTAAATAAAAGCAAGGGTATTCGATTAGTCAAGGTTGAGGAAAAGGGTAGCTGGGGTGTGAGTTTGAATGAAGAAAAATTTTGGAGGAAGTGAAATGTGGAGATGGTGGCAAATGGAACTATGTAAGTGGAAGTGAGTCTTAGGGTGGGTGAGGGGGTGAAGGTTCTGAAAGCACTGAAGAATGTGTGGAAAAAGAAGTCATTGTCTGGGAGGGCAAAAATGAGTCTATTTGAAGTTAAGTAGTCCCAATAATGTTTTATAGGTGCAAGGCATGGACAGTAGATGAGAATGTGCAAAGGAGGGTTAAAGTAGTCCCTGTCATGTTTTATAGATGAGAGGCATGGACTGTAGATGAGGATGTGCAAAGGAGGGTGGATGTGTTGGAATGAAATGTTGGAGCACAATGTGATATGAAGTGGTTTGATTGAACAATTATGGAATTATTTGGTCTTCCCACCTCTACTGCTATTTTATTCCTCTGTCTGCCTTAGTAGAATATTATATTCAGGAAATATTTCATTCAGGGATACCTTCACACTTCTACCCCCCAAAACCTACTTAATTGTCCAAAATAAATGTTGGGAAGGTTAAGATCATCCATATAATGGGAAGAACCAAAGTTTTTCTACCACCTGCTGCTGTTGGTGTTGCTGCTTTGTGGGCGTAAAACATAGATGATACTTTCATACACTTCATTTAGATATTGCTGTACTTTCTACCTAAATTCTAATGAAAGTACTGTAATTAACTTCTTTGAATTTTTTCAGGTCGTAGATATGGAATCTGGAGATTCTCTTGGACCTGGTGAAAATGGAGAGCTGTGTGTCAGAGGTCCAACAGTAATGAAGGTAAACATTACATTATGTATGTTTCTTTGCATTTTTAATGTCAAGGATATTAGTTGTTTTCATCCCAAGGGATTGGAAAAAAAATATACTTCCCTTGTATTCACTGTATATCATAGATCACTAAAAGGGCAGGAGTTGGGGGCTGGAAAGCCTCCCTTCCTTGTATATGAAGTTCTGAAAATGAGCACAAAAGGAGCCAAGCAATGAGAGCTCATCTTCCTTGAAGACTTAGGCTGGGATGTGTGGATGTATACAGATGTAACCAGGATAAGAAGAGAGAGATAGGTAATACGTTTAGGAAGAAGACCTTTGATGTTCTTGCTCTGAGTAAAACTAAGCTTGAAGGGAAGCGGGAAGAATGGATCGGGAATGTCTAAGGGGTAAAGGCTGTCTTTGGTGAGAGGCTAAGGACAAAGGAGGGGGTAGCACTTCTCTTGAAAGAAGAGATATGGGAATATGTAAAAGTGTTAGCAAGTGAGTCCTAGACTGATATGGGTGAAAGGAGTGGCTTATGGGAATTGGGTGATTTTTATAGTCGGCGTATGCTATTCATTTATTCACACTGAGTGTGTTCACAATTTATAATCAGACCTGTTCTTCTGTATAAAAATGTTAAAGATTTGGAACATAAAAATTTAAATGATTTTAAGGCATTAGTTCTGTTTGCTACAAAACTAAGAAATAATGAATAGGCTTCGTTCAAAAACGATGTTGTCCTTGACTTCAGCCATTTGTGATAGATGTTTAACATTTTTAACATACTCTCTGAAGTGCTAATGCCTTGAAATTATTTAGATTTTTATGTTCCCAAGTTTTAACATTATTATACAAAAGAACAGGTCCAATTATAAAATGTGAACACACTTAGTGTGAATAAATGGATAGCAACATGAACACTGTATATGAACCAATCGGCTACCTTAGCTATGGAATAGGGGCATGGCTTCTTCGCCAACTTAGAGTAAAATGAGTATAATACTTATGCACCTGGTAGCAAGAGAGTGACAGAAGAGTGACTAGTCTTTTGGGATAAGCGAAGTACAGTTTGATGTAAGGGATCGAGTATTAATGATGGGTTCTTTGAATGTCAATGTGGTTGACTTGGAAAGCAGTGACATGTCATTAAAATAAAAAGGTTTGTAGATGCCATTGTTAAGCTTCTGCCAGAGCTGAGGTTTGAATACAAAGAATGATTTTTTTTGTATATTCATTTAACAAATACTTTAGAAGTCCCATAGAATATTATTGATTTACCTTTGTAAACTTGGTTTAATGTAATTTTCATTTGCTTTCAAGCAAAATAATCAGTAACTTTGCTTTGAAGATTCTGAAAAAAAATTGGTTGTAATCTTTCTTAGCCTTAAGAATTTCTAGCATAAGCTTAAATCCATTTCAAAGCTGAGAAGCTATGTTCATCAGAAGCAGTCATAGTCAGAATCATTAAGATTGATTTACAAAGTCTGGAGACTACTATGTAAACCATTTCCAAGCTTTTTAAAACTCATAATTTCAGTTGCATTTTTATCCTTGAATTCTCCTGAAATGTAAACAGTTCTGAGCTGTGATTTCACTTACAAAAAAATCAGAGAAAGAGTTTAAGTTATCTCTCCATTACTGAATGGTAAGTTCTGGAAACTTTGTTAAACCTACAGAATAACTGAGAGTAGAGAAACCTTAAGAATCTTAATTAATTTAAGTTTTGGAATCTCATATTTACTTAATTAATTAATGAGTCATATATTTCTCTATAAAGCCATAGAAATGGTGGTTTTATCAAAATTTTCTTCTTGTTTCTTGAGTTTTGAGTTCATCTTCACCTGTGTTATCATAATTTGTAGTTGTTTCCCAGATGTTCTTAAACTCCACTCTTCAGTTCTAAAGCCAAACAAAAATAATTCATTTTGTTAACATAGTATCCAATATCATGAATTTTTGCCTTTTGCATATTAAATAATGGACAAAAATGATGCACAGAGAGTTAAAAGAAAACAGATATTGTAATTCTTCATCGAACATAAGAGCACACAAGCACGATTCATCAACATAGTTCTGGGACTGTACAAAGGAAGATGCACCTGATATTATTGGAGTCATAGAAACTAAGCTTACCAAAGAGATAAGCTCTCACCTGCTCTGCCTGGAGGTTGGAACATGTTAGCAAGAAAAGAAAAAGAAGGCAGAGGAGGGGAAGGATCAACCCTCTTAAAAATAATCCTCTTGCACCACTGCCCACAGGATGAGCATGGGGTGCACAATTAATTTGCCAGGGTTACAAGCACAAATCAATCTTAATAAGAGAGGGCATGAACTTTCAGAAAATTGTGGAAATGGACCATTTAGACAATAAGTAATATGGATAGTAACAGTTAGAAAGAAGAGCATAGTGGGGTTGATATAATATAATTCTCCAAAGAATTGCAACATGCTAGAACAAATATCCAATGATAACAGTGAAGGAACAGTTAGATGTACATAAACCAGTGAACAACTCACTTCTTAGAGATGGTAAAGTACTGATGATGAGGCATATCAGTTAAAGAGAAATGATTGGGGGAATTTGGATTCTCATGGTGACTGGAAGGCAAGGAGATACAAGTTTTATGGTGTGTACAGGAAAATATCCCATACCTTATCTTCACTCATACTGACATGGATATTGGGAATATTATGCATGATATACCAGTTGGAAGAAGTGATCTTGTCATGTTCAAGTTTGAATATATGATGAAAGAAAACATTAAAAGAGCAGAAATGAGACAAGAAATAAAGTGAAGATATAATCATAGAAACTACACAAACCTCAATAATTTCTATACACAGATTTGGCAATAGAATTCAGTATTTTGTGGTGAAAGGTTATATATAATTTTCTATGAAGGAGTAGAATGCATGGGTACCTAAAGCCTCAAATACAGAGGGAACAGTAAGAAAGAGGAAGGAATGGCTTACGAAAAGATGTCATAAAGCAAAGGAGCTTTGAGCTGTGCAATGCTGGAATATAAAAGGAACTTCAGCCAGTAAGCATCTGCCAGTCTTAAAAGAGCATGGAATGAGTACAGCAGGATATGGAAGGAGGAACAGAATCTATGGAAAGAATACCTTGGACAAAGCAGGTGAAAATCCAAAACTTTTTCATGAGTTCATCAGAGCTCAGTTGTCAGTTAATGAGCAGCTAATCAGGCTAAGGAATTGAGTGAGAATATTATGATGATGTAAGGATATATGAGGAACTGAATATCAAGTTCAACAGTGTTTTCACTGTGGAAGTCACTATATTCCCAAGATGAGTGCGGTGGAAAAGGGAGGAGGTTTTGGAAATCACTGAGATATCTAGAAAAGATGTTAAAAGAATATTGAAAATGATCAGTGAAATTTCATCATATATGCTAAAGATGTACACAGGTATACTAGATAAACCATTTGAATTGCTATTCAAGATGTCACTGAAGAGAGGCAAAATGCTAAGGGAATGGAAAAGAGCAAACATCATACCCATCCATAAGAAAGGAAACTGGAAAGAAGTGCTGGACTACAGACAAGTCTCCCTGACAAGTTTGGCCAATAAGTTATTAGGAAACTTAATCAGAAGGCAAATAGATGACTCTTTACAGTGGGGAAATGATCTAAGTGAAAAGCATCATGGTTATAGGAAAAGATGGTCATGTGTACTGAACCTCTTAGATTTCTATGAGAAAGTGAAAAAAGGGAAGGCTGGGTAGATCTTTTTACATCTTGACTGCCAGAAAGCATTTCACACGTTACCATTTGGGAGGCTGTTTGAGATGGTGGAATACCAGGCAGGAATAAGGGGAAGAGTCCTCTAATGGTTAGAAGATATCTTAGTGAAAGGGAACAAAGGGCATATATTAGAGGAGCCTTCTCCAAATAGGTGGTCACCGGTGGAGTGTTCCAAGGTTCTGTTCCCAGACCATTACTCTTCTTGATCTGTGTGAATGACTTGCCTAAATATGTAGAATTCTACTTAATTCTGCTTTCAGATTATGCATAAGTCATGAGGGAAGTGAAAAGTGAGGAGATTGCATTAGCTTACAAGAGGACTTAAACCAACTTTAAAGTTGTTCTGATTCTTGGTTAATGAAATTCAATTTAAGCAAATACAGAGTAATAATAATAGAACAAAGTGAAAGAGTCTTCGGTATGATAATTATGTAGCAGGAAATAAACTTCAGGATTCTGTTCATTGGAAGGATTTGGGAGTCAATTTGTCTCTAACCTGTCACCAGAGTCCCACTTTAGGAGAACAGTAAAGGAGACAAACTGTCTTCTAGCAGATATCAGAATAGCTTCAAGTATATGTTTAAGGAAATAGCAAGCTGCTCATATCATACGTAAGGCTAGAACTAGAATATGTTTCTTAAAAAAAGCTTGGTCACCACACTTAAAGAAGTACATAGAGCTAACAGACTAGGTCAAGAGGAGGGCAACAAAGATGGTACCAAAATTAAGAGTGTTAAGTTACAAGGAAAGGCTATAGGTTTTAAATTGGCATCCTGGAAGAAAGAAGAGTAAGGGAGTGACCTGATCACAACCTTTAAGGTTTTAAAGCTAATTGATTAAGTAGACAGTGAATATTTCGTTGAGAGATGTGGATATGGGGCAACTAGAGGACATAACATGAAATAAGGCAAGAAACTTCTTAAAAAAGTTGTAATACTTTTATGGTATAAAAGTGGTGGACGAATGTAACAGAGTGACTTAAGACATTTTAATGCAGACTGCATACATAAATTTAAAAAGTTGTATGGTAGTAGAGCATGGTTAAGTAGATGGGGCCCCATGAGTGTAAAATTCCCTACCTGCAGTACAGATAGTTAATTAGCAATGTTATATTACCCTATGTTCATACATATATGCACTTTTTGTTCACAATAATGGTATTTTTCATACTGCAAATAATAGATGTTTTGGTATTTACCATATATGTACACAGATTTACATATTTACATACTATACTCGCCTGTTGTCAGTATTTGCTTTTCATGGATCTTGAGACACTGAATTTCTCATTACAGTCGATTTCAATCTTTTTTTTAAGTATATGTTATAAAATGTATGAAGTTTTCTACTTCTCAAAACACAAAAATTTCATCTCGTTTAGTGTTAGTGACATGGACATACTGCTGCTTGGAGATGTTACCTTCAGAAGACCTTAATACTGATTTGTTTGTCACAATCATACCCATCAAATCACTGTCAAAATACTCTTAAGAAATAGTCTGGCTTCTCAAAATTCTTAGTGACAGAAAAAATAGCTGATAAACCTGAATTATATTTATGAAAAATAAATTGTTTGGATTGAAGTTGGCAACATCCATCCATGCCCACAAGACAAATGGTGGACGTAACAAAGCACCTCCTATCTCTAGGACTGGATTATCTTTGCCTTCACTGCTGACAATGTCATGCTCTTCTACCTCCTGTTTTTAGTGTTCTTCATCTCCATGAAAACTATGTCTGCTAGATTCACAGTCACTCTCCTCTAAATTGTCTGAATCAAGTGTATCTAATAAGTCCACGTAATACTTTGGGTTTTCTTTTATATAACTCGTGCAAGGCGAAGTTGTTATACTTTACACTTCGACATTGTAATGGTTACTGGCTTCTTGAATGGAAAGAATATGGACTGATATATAGGAATACACTCAGTACACTCTGAGATGCCAATAAATGAATTCTAAATAATTAGCACCTCTGTGGCTGTGCACAGACTTTCTAGAAATGAGATCCCACATGTGGTATACTCTTAGTCAACTCCTGGAAGCAGAGCATCCCATATTATTGGTTATCAGTTGTCAATGGGTTACTTGTAGGTGGACCGACTAGGACTTGTTTTTGCTTATGCTACATTGACTATAATGGAAAAGAAGAAAATTGACTGATGAACTAATTAGGAAGACTAATAGATGGAAGTCTTTCAGAATGGTAGCTATGAAGAAAATATGGAAGATGTTAGGTTGTGTCTAAAAGGTATATAGCAGTACAATTGTAGGAAAAAGAAGAGATAGACCACAGAAGAGATGGATTGATGCCAAGGGAAAAATGATTAGTACTCAAAACTATTCAAGTGAAGATGCCATAGGAATAATGTGGGTTCAGATGCAATGGAAGGATTTTTTCTATATAGGTGGTGTTAGCGGAACAATGATATACTTGAGAAATCAGCTTTGGAAAATGAAAATAATAAGAAGCATTTTCATAAACATTGAGTTTGATATGCATTTTTTTAACACACTCAGAATTTTTGTGAGGGATTTGAGGTGAAAAGGTGCCTGTAACAAGTGTTCTTTGTTCCTCTTTGCGTATATTATAATTCCACTAGAGAAGTCGTCTTTTCATGCTTTCTTGGAAGTCTACTTGTTATACCAGCCTCCTAAGGGGACAATATTGGATGCTTTCTCGTAGTCTGAGAATTCATAATTCACTCATATATTAGTAGGCTTGTTCTTGCTCTGTCATGGGTATGTAGAAGATTTATTATGTACAGGTTTTTCCTTCTGAACCTATGCATCCATTCACTTAAGTAGTTTTGCCCATGAAAGTATTTATCCATTTGATTTTTAGTATTTTTTTTTTTTTAATAATTTACTGACCCTGCTTATCAGTGATACTGAAATGTAGATCAGATGGGTAATATTTCCTGTTGCATATCTTTAAAACAGGCACAATACTCACTCATTTCTACTTGAATTCATTAAATCATGGGGCCTATTGAATGTTTGTGAATACTACTTGAGTAACTTGAGGTAAGATTTCATTCAGAGCATACACTTCTTATGGATTAAGGAACAATATTCTACATACTTCTTCTTTAGCTGTTTTAATGCTTTCCATGGTATCCTCTTGTTCCATCTTATGATAGAGCATCCTCCATCTGCTAGTGTGAACAATCTTTGCAGCTCTCTTCATCTGGACATCAATCTCATCCTTTTGCTTCCTTTCTCAGATAAATGTTGTGATCAGTTACCACATGGTTGACAGAATACATTGTAAAGATGCATGGTAACCAAAGTATTGGAAATGCATTTTTGCAACTGCTCTCCTGTCTTAAAATTCATTTCAAAATGGATTTCTGGATTTGAAGAGATAGGTACAAATGAACTCTTTTCCTGATGTAAGATGTAACAACTAATTTGTAAATTATTTTGTGTGCACACCTGAATTAATTTTATTTCACTCAGGGTTACTTGAATGATGAAGAAGCAACAAAGGCAGCAATTGACTCCAGTGGCTGGCTACATACAGGTGATATTGGCCATTATGATGAAAATGGCATCTTCAATATTGTGGATCGCATCAAGGAAATAATCAAGTATAAAGGTTTTCAGGTATGTATATTATTATAGTTCAGTCTTTGTATCTATTATCAGTCTTTCTCCATTCAAACAGGATGAACCAAGTTCATACTTCTTCACAGCCTAATTACTCATATCATTATGTACAGTGTACTTATGAAGTAAACAATAGTCCTTTGCATTGTAACAGCTTTTCTGCATTATTTATTTTGCTCACTGAGTTCAGTTTTCATGTGAGACTGATGTCTCCATACAGACTTCCACCATCCTGTAAAAAGTGCCTCTACTTTACATTATCCACATTCATTCACCTGGAATCTTTTGTTAGAAATCCCTCTCTCCTTCTCCTTTGCAGTGTATCTCAACTTCTCATCTTTTCAGTCTTTTTTTTTTTTTTCATACATATTCACCATTTCCTGCACTAGAAAGGTAGCGCCAAGGACGGATGACTGAGCCTTAGAGGGAAAAATTCTCACCTGGTCTCCTTCTCTGTGCCTTCTTTTGGAAAGTAAAACAGGAGAGGATTTCCAGCCACCTGCTGCCTTCCTTTTAGTCACCTTGTACAACAGTTACTCCCAGCATTTTATTGTGTTATATTACAGTTTTAAAAGAAAAATAGATTTTGGAGCAAAATAGTGCACTGAACTATAAACTGAAATTTTTGGTATTTTTCTGATGATACTAGATTTGCGTAAAAACTTCATTTGAGGACTAATATTCATTGTGAATATGAGTCTGGGGTTGAAGTACTATTTGGGGGTCATTAAATTTACCCTTCTGATTAATGATTACATTTTAAGAAGATCGTGTCATTATTCATTTCGTATTTATTTGTCAGCTAGGGGAAGCATTACGAGATATTTTCCAAGATTACTTTAAGTACAGAGGCTTTTCATTATGTTATACTACAGTTATAAAAAAAAGAAAAATTTAGCATAAGAATACTCTGAAAAATACCTTGCAATTTTTGGTATAATCAGAGGATATTAGATTTGCTTGAAAACCTCAGTAATAGGACTATTTTTCATGATGAATATGAATCTGGGATGAAATAATGTTTAGGAATCATTAAAGCCTGTAATTAATTAGTACAGTTGAAGAACATCATGTTGGTAAAGCCTTTAAGTAATTTTTACATTTTAAGAAGATTGTGTCCTCATTCGTGTCGTATTCATCTGACATCTTCCCGCTAGGAGAAGCATTATGAGATATTTTCCGTGATTAGTTTAAGTATAGAAGCATTTCATTTTGTTATATTACTTTTTTAAAAGAAAAAGTTTTTTATGCTAAAAAAAATATTTTTTTTTTTTTTTTTTTTTTTTTTTTTTTTTTTTTTTTTTTTTTTTTTTTTTTTTTTT